>JAAEAF010007432.1:0-11983 GCA_011037195.1 Triatoma infestans | reverse complement strand
ATTTTGACCTGACCAAAGACATTTAACACAATACATTCTCTACTGTCTAATCATTCGTCATTTGCACATCCATAACTCTAGGAGCGACTATCAATCTGTTACTCACTAAGGAAGTTACTTCTATCTAGGTATGGTATAAATCCCATTAATTTATTAAATTCTCTATTGGAATTATATATGTAAATTGAATACTTATTAGATTACAAAAAATATAGAATAATTCATTTACCAGTTAAATTGGAAACTGATCACTATTTTGGGGGAGTTATGTACGTAAATTGAGTGCTTCTTAGATTGCAAAAAATGTAGGGGGAATTTTGTACCTAAATTGAGATAAAAAGACTACTGGTTCCACTAAGTTTTCCTTTCTTTAAGTAATTTGTTTAATTGTACAAACAATTAATTCGATAGAAGATTTTTTTTTTTGGAAATTACATTATCTGTGTAGGATCAGCTTTCCACTGTGGTGGAATTAGACTTACTCCTGTAAAAAGACTACAGAAAAATACTACTGTAGTAAGATATTACTGCGAAACTCCGCAAACTATCTCTAGAGAGAAATTACTTTTGCTCAAATAAGCAGTGTTTAAACATGTATAACATATAAATTCCAGTTAAATTACTAGTTTTAATAAATGCGTATATACCGCAATTCTTGCTTTTATTTCTTACATGTTAAGCTCTAAGATACGCACTTTCGACTTTTACAATTTTAACTGCAAACTTACAGTAGTTATCTCTAGAGAAAATTACTTTTGCTCTAATAAAAAGTGTTTAAAAATATATAAGTTCCATTTAAATTACTAGTTTTAATAGGTACGCATAAATCGCTATTCTTACTTTTATTTCTTACATGTCAATTTGTAAGAGAGGCACTTTCTACATTTCTAACCGAAAACTTACATCTCTTCTTTGCAAGAATTGACGGAAATATGTGTGTAAATTGAGTACGTTTTAGATTAGAAAAGTGATTAAATATGTGGAATTTGATACGTAGATTGAGATACAACAGTTATTAAATCTCTGGTTAAACACTAGCTTTTTTTTTTTCCCCTTTCTTTAATTGCATAAACAATTAGTTCGACAAAACATATTATTAACTATTTCGTCGTACATTGCGTTAGATAACAGATCCAACGACTTTAAGCAGTACCAAAAAGAAAACGATATATTAGATTCTATAAATATAGTTGATCGATAAACAAAACAAAAAATTATCTTAAAAGGAAAGTGGAGATTTAACTCATAGTGGAGTCCTTTGTAATTAAGTGTTAATCGGTCATCGGCAGAGACAACATGGGCTCGCACAAAGTGTTAAGTGTTTCTCAGCTCTATGGAAGAAAAGTAAAAACTACTAACGAACGATTTGGACTGTGGTTATTATTAGAAAACTTGGACAACTTAATTACAAATGATTGTGTAATGTGTTTTTTTCTTTTTAAAAAAAAAAAAATAAGGACTGTTCGGTTATTATCGGCTCTGTAGTTCGGCTGTCCTCGGTGTGTTTTGTATAATAGGCTAAATAGATTTTTCTTAAAGAAGGAAAATGGAAATTAAATTGTAATTGCTTACCAAAAACCTTACACAGGTAAGTGACTCATAAATCAATATACTGTATTAAATGTCCAATATACTTGATTGATAAATGTAGATAAGAAGGAACCATAGATTAAGTTTTAGTTTATTGTTTACCAAAAAACTTACATAAGTATCTGTCTAAAAAAAAAAAATAAATAAATATATTATAATTAGAAATTATATTGCAAACATTGTGCATACATAGAGGTTAATAAACTTCTGTACGAATGGAAAAATACAGGTTAATGAACCCTGGCCTGGGGTTCGTGGGGCGGGGCCTTTCTTTAGGTGTCTGTGTATATATTTTATATATATATATAGAGAGAGAGAGAGAGAGAGAGGGAGGGAAACGATATGACGGAGAAGTATGTGGGTGAGGTATAAGGATCTAAAGAAAACTACAAAAGAATACGTACTATAGTTATTAGGTGTAAGAAGTAATAAATTAAAAAAAAAATAAAAACTTGTTTAAATTTTTATGATTATTTGAACAAAACTACTACAAAGCTAAACAACTACATGGAACATGCAACGCACGCACGGGCACTCCACAGTAAATTTATAGGCGAGATCTTTTCTACATATGAACTAAGTGGCCACTTTGGTCTAGTGGGTTGCATTACCGCCTTCTAACCCAAAAATTAAGGTTCGATTCCAGGTAAAACAACTTTTTTTATCTCATTTTATTTAATTATTTATAATTTATTTATATTTATAATTTAATATATATTTTATTAATTATTTATAATTTATTTATATTTATAATTTAATATATAATTTATTTGTAATTTAATAGTCTTCGAATTGAATGATAATTAAAGCCATCGGATGACGTCATCTTTGAATTAAGCTCATTGATTTGGATGATGGCAGCGGCGTTCTTGCAACCCCCAAAAAAGACTTGGCTCCGTAGCCCTTGCGCCAGAACCGGTCTTTTTACCCTACTGTCATGAACCTCGAACATTATGCGATCTACCGTAATGGTTCTGGTTTAGTATGCACTATCCACAAAAATTGTCCTCACGCGTTGGCCTTTCGTGAGAGAATTCAGGATTTGATTCCCAGCATCGTGATAAGAACTGGGAAGCTACAGTTAGTAACACCCTAGGTAGCAAAGGCCGGAACTAACGGCGCGGGAACTGCGGCGTGCTTACCACACGCTCCTCCACCCCCCCAATTCAAATCGCCGTCTGGCAAGACATGGCACTTCATGGGCTGTTGCGCCATAAGGTTATCCAACAATACCTATGGTCGATCGTCATGACGATAAGCGCGCGCGAAAATAGAACACTAATCCACTTATTTTCGTGTTTGACCGGCTAAAGTTTTTTTTTTTTCTTGGTCAACAGGTGGAACTGATAGCGGAGCTACGCAAAAAAGAGATTACTGAATGCCTTACTCTAATAAAGGATATTTACTATTATTATATATTTACTATTTACTAGAGTAGATCACAGTATTTACTCCTTTTTTTTTGCTTTGTTTTATTTATTTATTGGGTAAAGCTAGGAGAGATGACACACATTTCAAAGTTATACCCCGTATCAAAATATAGGAGATACGAGGTGTGTAAATTAAGTAATGAGACTGATTTTCTAGTGTTCGATCTGGCAACACTGGAGACGCGGCGCATGCGTGGTAGGGCAAGTAAACATCTGATACACGTCCAGTGCAAATTTGAAAATGCTAGAGTTGTTGCACTGTCCGTAGTGACTTTTTTGTGAGCAAGGTTTTTTCAGTGCGTTTTAAAAATGAGTGACATCAATTACGAGCAACGTTGTGCTATCAGGTTTTGCTTCAGAATTGGGCATAGTGCAACGGAAACGTTTGAAAAACTGTGCCAGGCCTATGGAGACAATGTTTTGTCGAGAGCACAGGTTTTTAGGTGGTTTAAGTCGTTTGCAGAAGGAAGGGAATCAATTGAAGACGAGCCTCGCAGCGGAAGGCCTTCATCTTCAAGAACCGACGAAAATGTTGGCAGAATCCGCGATCTCGTGCGTTCAGATGGTCGTTTGACAGTCCGAATGATCGGCGAAGAGTTGAATTTGACTCACACAACCGTTCATCAAATTTTGACTAATGAATTGGGGATGAGAAAAATTTGTGCAAAAATGGTTCCGAAAAATCACAAGAGCAAAAAAACATCAGAAAGGATAGGAGCCTTGACTTTTTGGGAGCAATTGAAAACGATCCCAATTTTTTGGAACGTGTTATTACAGGAGACGAGTCTTGGGTGTTTGAGTATGACCCAGAAACTAAGCGTCAGAGCATGCAGTGGCACACTTCAACCTCTCCAAGGCCAAAAAAAGCAAGAATGTGCAAGTCAAAAATCAAATGCATGCTGATTTGCTTTTTTGATAGCCAAGGAATCGTTTACAAAGAATTTGTGCTTCAATGCCAAATGGTAAACCAATATTTTTACAGAGAAGTTCTTGAGAGACTTCGAAAAAGAGTCATGCGTGTGAGACCAAACATCAAAAACAAGTGGGTGTTGCATCACGACAATGCTCCGTGTCACACCGTGATTTCTATTAATGAGTATTTGGCCAGTAATAACATTCCTGTGGCTCCTCAGCCTCCTTATTCAACCGACTTGAGTACATGTGACTTTTTTTTTGTTCCCCAAATTGAAAAATCACCTCAAGGGACGTCATTTTGGAACATTGGAGAATATTCAAACAGCCGTAACCGACCAACTGAAGTCTATTCCAGTATCCGAGTTCCAGCACTCCATGACGAATGGAAGAATCGTCTTCAGCGTTGTGTGGCTTCCCAAGGTAGTTACTTTGAAGGGGACAATGTTGAATGGTAATTTTATTTGAATAAAAAAAAGATAAAAAAGTCAGTCTCATTACTTAATTTACACACCTCGTATATTAAAATGGTAATGCTTATAAAACATATGATGTCAACAACATTTATCGACAAAAAAATGTTATTTTTCAAAATAAAGTCATTGTCATTTATTCCAGAAACAAAATACAAATACACTACATTTGGTCGTCTCTCCTACTATGGTAGGTTAGATGACGCACCATAGGTAGGAAGAGACCTCTCCTCTGTGAAGGTAACATTGGCTGATCAACATGAAATTCAGTAAACACTACGTCTAAGAGCCCAACTTTAACTACAGCGTAGAAATCTTTAATTTCAATTGCAATTAATATGGTATATAAAAATTTACCAATGCATTATGAAAATTCTGGTATTCGCCAGAGATATAGCTGATGCGTACAAATGTTCGTAGAACACAGAAGAACACACAAAATAACTGAAGATTTTATTGCAATAAGTTCGCTTCTAATCTCTCTACTCAAGGACTAACTTCCATGATGCCACGAGGTGGCAAACAAGAGAAGCAAAGCCTGTGCCTTCTCTTCTATTCCCGTCATCATCAATTATAGGTATATGGTAAATTCCTACCAGTGAATTTAATTTCCGGCCATTGCTGCCAAGGTTCTCTACTAACTGTAGTTCCCACTTTTTTTCACGATGCTGGGTCAACATCGTCTTTACTCTCACAGGAATTGAATCCAGAATTATCTCACCATAGGTGAGTGTCCTAGTCACTAGGACAATGCGTTAGGTGAATGAATGCCGAGTAGTAAGTGAGAGATATTTTGGTAACCAGTGGAAAGGTAAAGATTTGGACGCAGGAATTGATTTTGACAGCGAACAGCATAGTTTGATAACAGTTACAAAATTCCTTCCCAATTCTGGTTGCCAATTATGGGGCCACAGGATATTATAGGAGAGCCCCAGAACGTCCGCTATCGCTTCTTTCATTGTAAAAGAATATTGGTGTTTGCTATATAATTTTTATTATGCAATATTGAAAACAAAAGTGACTGTAATAACAAATCATTAAAAAAAAAAATAAAGCAATGAATGATTGATTTGTTATTGTGTTTAATATTAAATTGTTAAAAAAAGGAAATTTAATTTTGCGTTAAAGTTTATAAATAGTGTAGGTTTGTGAAAAAAAAAAGTAAATGAAGAGAGGAAAAAACAGGTTATTAACAAGGAAATGATAGAGGGGAAAACGTTTGTCAGGCAAATCCATTTATCATGGTATAGAGACGGAAAAAATAAAGTTCGACTGCCGCGCATTCTCTCGGATCGCTTGGCAAGTTATGGGTGGCTAAAGATCAGTTTTATTATTTTTCTTTTCTTTTAGTTTTTCCAGATTATTTACCTATATTTTTATATTTGTTTGAATTAACATAATTCCACAAATATTAACAATACTTCATACCGGTTGTATAGCCAGCAGTCGGGTATCTAGACGATGACTTTCAAATTCAGTTTCTTCGACTGAACAAAAATTAAAATATTTGTCAAAACTGATAAGAAATTAATATTTATAATAAAAATATACAAAAAATTAAGCATCAAAATGGTTTCAAATCTTAGATTTAAAAATAAAACAATTAATTAATAATCAATTGCAGAAGAAAATCAAAGGACCTCCACCGCTGTCATTTAAGAAAAAATTATGTAAATCAGAATTTTGAACTTCTTAATATTAATAGATCAAGCCAAATTTTTCATTTTTCATTTATTGATTGGTTTACTATCCGAAATCCATTTTAATTTACAGTGTCCATTACTTATTTTTAAGAGTTACATCTTACAACTCTTCTCGAATCAATAAAACAATTTCATTCCACTGGACTCCCAAGTGAAGGACCCGGGTTCAAGTCCAGCTGTGTTGCCCTTAGATTTTCGGCCGGCACTGTACTGAAAAGGTTCTAGGACCCAATGTCCCATACATGTTGACGCTTCTTAAATAAATAAAAAAAAAATTCATTCCTTTCTAGGACTATAATGGATAAAAGGGCATCACCCGCGAGATGCTGTCAATATGTTAATGTTATGTGACCCATCCACATGGAAATTAGCTATGAAAATTGTTATGGTGGATAAAATTAGTGAATTATATAATATTTAATCTCCATCTTCTAATACGATTTATAGCAGTAGGTTTTTTACAGAGAGCTCGCTTGCGGTACAACCTCAAACTTGGAGAACAGGGATATGATTACAGGCCATCTTTGCCGTAGATAGGATGTCTTCCCTCCGGCTATCAAGCACCCTCTCCCCTCCTCACTAGGCATTCAGGTTAAAGTGGCGGTGCAGGCTCATCAGTGAACACACATCATCAACAGTTGTGAAGCTTTTTTTTATAAGACTGTCCACATACCCAGACGGCCACCTCCTCTCCGATGTGCTCCTTCTTGTTAATAGCTTATTATCCTGTTATTGCTCAATCTCATGCGGCTGTAAGCCGCCGACCCTTTAAGAAGTAATGTGTCGCCGGTAGCATTGATACCTATATCGTCTAGTTAATAGGCTAGTGTCTCGTTCTTATCGGAATTAACCAGAAAAATTGATCCACTAGTAAAGAACGGCCATGCACCGCTACCCACTGAATCAAGAAAGAGCTATCAATCTGCCAATCCTTCCATTGTTCTGGACTGGTGAGGTTTCCCATGTTGAATCAAATTAAAGTGCAGGCTCCACTCCTGTTGGTGCCCTTCCGTCAATTCCTTTATGTTTCAGCTTTGCAACTATACTTCTGCCGGAACCCAAAAGCTTTGATTTCTCGGGTAGAAGCACCCCGCCGATTCATTAAAGGATCCCGGCGGATCGCTGGCTGGCGCCGTTTATGGTTAAAACTTGGATCTGATCGTCTTCGAACCTCTAACTTTCGTTCATGATTAATTAAGACATACTTGACTAATACTTTCGCTCTAGTGCGTCTCGTGACGAGCCAAGAAATTTGCCTCTAACGTCACATTGATCATTACCTCATATCCTTAAAACCAACAAAATAGGACCAATTCCATGCACTTCTATTCAGGCATATATTTCAGCCTTGTTTAAGCACTCTAATTTGATCAGATGGCCTTGCCACAATCCGTAATCCGTGGATCCGCTTGGTATCCTAAGATGCATCTGGGAGGAGATCCCTGGTAATAATATTTAAATGTAGTCATTTGAGAAAAATATTAAAAATATAATCCTTGTATGAACGAAGCGGTAATCTGATTAAAATTGTCAAAAACCTTTTTTTTTTTTGTTTAATTTTTTAATAAACAGGGTAATACAAACATTAAGCTAGGAAGATACAACGCGCACTATCTATTTCCTATCTAGTTAAAACAAAAAAAAAAAAAAGATTTGAATCTTTCAGATATCCTCTCATATGATCAGGGTTAAATAATATAAAGATCATATGCAGATTCGTGTAATTATATACGCATCCCGAATGATAGCGTTTTATAATTCACACGAATCCAGATGGACAGCGCTAGCCGCTCTGCCTAAATGGGAAATCGATTAATTTTTTTTCATTCGGTGAATTATAGTTTTGAATGAGATAATTTTAATGGCTTTGGTAGTTTTAAGCTATATTTAAACGGCATTATTATTATTTCTTTTTTTAGGAAACAACAAAAAACCAAACTGGTCAATGACTAACTTGAAAAAACAAAGGATAAATTACTACATCATATTTCCCTGAAATGAAAGCAAACCTAGAAACAACAATTTTCATAAACTTTTAAATTACTTTTACAAAAAAATTATATACTTCTAGATAATTTATGGTATTATTAAAATGTTAACCAATATTAAATTTGTTTTGAGATATGGAAAATATATTTCAGTTTCAAGGACAACGATTTTATATGATAAAAATATACTTTTATGTTTTGAATCTAAATTAGATAAATATATGGTAATGGACATCAGCAGAAGAACTTATATATCACAAAGAAAGACAATCCTGGAAATCATTCATCATTATTTATAAAAAAGAAAATGAAAAAAAAATACCATATCGTAACCGACATCCTCAGCTGATTACAAGGAATAAAATATTCATGGTTGAAACTCATAAAAAATTCGTTGCTTGCTATACATACGATATTTAATAAAAATTTAAAATTATATTTAAATAAAAAAAAAAACATTAAAAATATTATATTTATGAATAATAATTTTATTCCTAATTAATAATTATAGAAAGAGCCTATAGGCAGCTTATAGAAGGCTTTATACACGTCTCCGCTACATGAATTTTGAATGATTGGTCATGGCTCAACGTTATGCCTAAATCCCTCGGGCAAGTGGTTTGTCTATTGAAATCATACTCGTAAGAAATTACTTTTCTTTTGAAAATAAATAACATGGCTTTTTTTTTGTAATATTCAGTTCCATACCATTGAGAATGCGCCATTCGGAAATCGTGTTTAAGGCTGGCAATTTTTTGAAAAACTTCCAAATCGTCAGCAAAAGCAAGCACTTCAATGTCAGAGATTTTTAATGACATAAGATCCTTCAATAAAAATGAGGAAAAGCCAACGAATAAAATGCGATCCTTAAAGGACCCTGATAAATACTCTAAAAAAATAAATTTTTTGTGAAACACTCACACAACTTTCTCTTACTCCAGTTCTCAAAATTAGAATTGACAAATTTTATAGTTTGTGTACCAAATTTAATGAAATTTGTCGAAAACTGAAAAAATTGTTCAGTAAAAACGCCCTTCTGGTTAACTAATTTTTTTGAAATTTGGAATTTTGGCCATCTATATATTTCTAATTAATTTGGTTTAGAATTGTATAATCAACTATCAGCGCACTTTAGAGAAAAAAAAACATAACCCCTCCCCCTCCATAGAAGTGGCCTTAAACGAATGTTTTAAATAAAAGTTGTACAACATTGTATGCGTAGTTTATTTACGAAGTTTCAAGAAAATCGTCGGATCCACGTATGAGAAAATCGCGAAAAAGTGAAAAAAGTCATTTCGGAAAGTGGTAAAGTATAAACGCATTTTCGGACATCAGAATATTTACAGAAATTCATAATTTTTAAATTAAGATCTATGGCCAGTGTACATTCTATTTCGCTACAGACAGCACTATTTATCACCGAACAGGGAGCTACAGAGGCTCCTAGGAAGAGAGGCTAAAGGGTAGCACCGGACTCGAACCCGCGACCTCCGCGTGGTAGTCCAACGTGCTTTCCACAGAGCCCTTCCATAAACACTTTATTATTACAATTATAGATGATAAAAAATTGTAAAACCAAATTAACATAAAAATAACAACTAAATTCAAAATTTAACAGGTTTTTTTTGGAATGGACCAAATAATTCAAATCGATACATCAAATTAATATTAAGACCATACGCTAAAAACATTTTTTTCAAATTCAGGGGGGGAACCCTGAACAAGTATTTCCGGTAAAAAAAAAAACATTCTGAAAATCTGACATGATCGCAATACTTCCTCTCTTACAAAGGGTAAGAGAAAATGATAAATAAACAAATATAATAAACCATTTGGTTTGATTTTACTTTTTTTTAATTTTTACTTTCTCTTGCACTTCTAGTAAGAGGAGGTATTGAAATCGTGCCAAATTTTCGATATCGAGTTTTCACCGGAACTATCCGTTTTGAAGTCCCCTGAGTCCACGTATAGAAAGTGCGGTTTTACTAAACAGATTTTTCAGTTTTCGACGAAACAATTCCATTAAATTTCGTACACAAACTACAAAATTTCAAAGTCGAAAGACATCTGAGTTCCGAACACTCGAAACAATTTGTAAACAATTGGTTACAAATTCGTACTTGGTTGGAAGGAGAGATTTACAGACGGACCAACAATTTAGCCCTGACTGTCTTCTCCCTTTACAAAAATTTCATTTTCAGATACACAAGATTCAAAGAATTTGTATATATGCAGTAACTTGAACCTGAACTGTGTAAATGTCAGTTCGACACTCACATTAGTGTAACCAACTATTGTTTGCAATAATTATTGATAAATTATGATATTATACCAATGATAATATTTCTATAATAACAATACTATAATCAAGTAGTTGTAAAATTATAAAATTAATTTTATTAACTAGTATATTTAATCATTAAATACAAGTGCGCTAAAAGATTGGGTATTAGTATATAGGGGCCGCTACTAGAGTGCACTAGTGATGGTCTAACCTTGGTATCCACCTTGTTAGTTGGCAGTTAGTATTAGTAGACTTTTCATTCTATGTTATAGCACTTGACGGGTATCGGTTAAAAAATCTCCTAAGTTTTTTCTCCTACTAAAAGGAAGTATTGTTGTAATCGTGTCACTTTTTCGATATCGAGTATTCACTGGAAATATCCGTTTTGAGGACCATGATACCAAAAAAGTGATTTTTAGCAAATGGTATATATATATATATATATGCTGTTTATATAATATGTATGTGTGTGTGTGTGTGATCCAAATATCTCAAAAACAAAAAAAATCACAGGAAGTCATTCTTAGTATTCCGTTTAGGAACTATAACAGGTTTTGGACGAAATCTATCCATTCACCGGAAGTGTACTATGCTGAGTGAATATTTTCCAATTTTTGCAATTCTCTTGTTAATGGTTCCAACGAGGTTTTTTTTTTGTTTTTTTCTTCTTCTTTATCTTTTTAAATTTAAGGCGCGTCAACATCATGGTCATTGGCGCCCGAAGCCTTCTCAGTGCACTGCCGGCCTCCCAGTGAGCTGTAGAGGCTCCTAGGAAGAAAAACTGACGTTCTTTGAAATTAACAAACATAAATATCTATCACTTCTATTTGAAATATTCTAGTGCGCCTTTATAAAATTTAGAAAAATGGTAGGGAAAAAAAAATCTGGTGTGAAACACTCACATAACTTTCTCTTACTCCAGTTCTCAAAATTATAATTGACAAATGTTATAGTTTGTGTACCAAATTTAATGAAATTACGTCGAAAACTGAAAAAAAAAAAAAAAAAAATTGTTTAGTAAGAGCGCATTTCCGGTTTACTAATTTCCTCAGAACTTTGGCCATCTATTTATTTCTAATTAATTTTCTTTGGATGATCGAATATTATAATCAACTATGACATCATTTTAGAGAAAAAAATAAACTCACCTCCCCTAAAAGTGTTCTTAAACGAATTTTCCCAGAGAAATATTTTGAATAAAAGTTGTACATCATTGTATGTATAGTTTATGTAAGAAGTTTCAAGAAAATCGTTTGAAGCCTTTTCTTGAGAAAATTGCGTAAAAGTGAATAAAATAACAATGAAGTGGTAGATAAACGCACTTCTGGTTATTCGATTTTTTCAAATTCAGAATTACAACAACATATCCAATGCTAATTAATATTATTCAGATGACAGAACTGTCTAATAAACTGAAATAGCGCTTTAGATAAAAACCTAACCCCTCCCCTTCAATATAACTGCCCTTAAATGAATTTTCCCAGAGAAATGTTTTAAATAAAAGTTGTAGCTCGTTGCATGTGTAGTTGATATATAATGTTTGAAGAAAATCGTCGGAGCTATTTTTGAGATAAACGCAGAAAAAAAAAAAAAAAAAAAAAAA
>JAAEAF010007431.1:0-10376 GCA_011037195.1 Triatoma infestans | reverse complement strand
TAGCCTCAAACATCTTTGCACATATCATCACACACAAGCCCTAAAGTGTGAATATCATTCGGATACTAAATATAACTGCTCTGCACAATTTTGTCAAATGTTATTGTCTTGGATGTTGCAAAACGCTTCTAAGGTTGACTTAACAAACGCATCTGTTAGAGAAAACACCTTCAACCATTGGAGATTGAAGCCAAGTGCTGCGCTATTAGCATTCAACGGTTTTGTCAATGTGTCTAACAATTGTGCTAAATGTATTTATTGTGGTGTAAAAATTGATTATGATGTGAATGATTGTGTTTGTAAAATACATAGATCTGATTGTATTTGGTTTCAAATTCATGGTATTCAATAACAATTATCAATAAAATATATTTTATTTATAAAAATGTCTTTTTTCTTTCTATCACCCAATACATTGCATTAGATTACATAATATGATTACTCAATGTTAATATATACAGATTAACTGGCCACACATTCATGATTATTCGTTATTACAATAATGCCCAATGGCTTTTGTGTTTATAAAATCAGGCATTAAGACCCGCTTATGGTCCAAAGGACTTAAACTGATTTTATTTTGCTCAATTGTTAACAAATTATGTTTAACACTTCTGATCATAGTCATGGAATGTCTTAATGCTTCATTGCTCAATAAGCAAGCGATATAATCGTCAAAAGTGATAAATTTTTTTAGCACATATTTTTTCACGCCTTTAGCCTTTTTCACCATTTCTTCACGCCCCACTCGTAGAGCATACATTTTCGGCCGAAGGCCAACAAATTCAGTCACTATACGCCCCTCAGCCTCATCCTTAAATTTACCTAACACTTTTTTATTTTTCATGAGGTCGGCAATATCAACACTATCGGTGGTTTGCATCATCAGTGGATGATTGGGCAGGGGATAGTTGGACAAATCCAAATAGTCTCGCATATGTAACATATCAGCAAACAAATTGGCCGTTTTGATTAGATATATGAATGAATCAGTATCCGTGTAACAAAGTTTGAGTCTATCCAAGCCATAGTATGGAAGCATTACATCGTAATGATACCACATCATGTGGTACTTAGACAAATCAAGCACACAAAGACCTACATACATCGCTTTGTCAAACAATATACTGGTTTTAGATAGATGTATTGCGGCTAATGATTCATCATATATGGTGTAATCTAAACAATCAGGACGAGCGACCAATTTCTCCAATTTTTTACAATTTGTCACCAGTTTAATGGAAATTCTACGGCGTACATTTTCCATAGTCTTTCCAAAAACTGAATTATTGAATAACTTGTACAGATCCTTTTCAAATTCGTTTGCAGCCAGTTTACGCAATTCTGTATTATGATGTATATATGGTGCTAACCAAGCTGACTGTTTAAACTCTAGTGCTCTATTGATACGTAGTAGTTTGAGACCGTGTGCCACTGCTTGTTTCAACACCATATAATGACATACATAATTTGTGCGAGGTCCTAAGTGTGGAACAAGTTTAGTCTGCTTGTCGAGCACAATATTTTCCGCTAAGAATGGCAAATCGTTGTGAGCGTTGTGTAGTTCTATTGGATATTCAACATCAGCGTCCAATATGTACCCAACATCATCAAACTCTGCCAACGAATCTAAATTTATCCTGTTCGGTTCTTTTACCCATTTGAAACCACCATATGGAAGATATTTACTCATTGCCAAACCGTATAGATTATTGCAATCCTGATATGTTATAAATGTAGACGGATAAGCGAGGTTATAATTATCGGTAAACTTATTATTAGCCTCAGCGTATCTACACGATACTTGACATATCCCACCCCTTATCCCCCGCTCAATCATTAAAATTTGCTCATAGTCTGTGAGAAGTTCAAGTTTGCAACGGGTAAATCGTAACATAGCATCCCACGATAGGCCGGGCAATGTATAATAATATGCGGGGTCTAATTTATGGGAATTAATCGTGACAGTTCGAAACTGTTCAAATACGTCTGAGAGTAATAATATATCAATTTTTAAATAAAGATCACTATATTCACCAAGTGTTTTACAGGAAAATGCATTCCAAACGTTTAATGCATGTTGATAATCATCAGCGCTGATATTCTCGCCCCCCTTAAGACTGCTACCAAACAACTCTATAGGGGGTAATGAGGTATCTTCTAACCGATTCCAACATGTCACATATTCGTATGGAAATACACCTTTCCTAGACACTAGGCCCATTTTATCAACGCTAAAATATTTCGGTGTTTCCACTAAATGTGTAAGGTTTTTCACCAGGTTATCCAAACTATCTGCCATAAATCTGTATGTGTCAACAAAGCGTAACGTTATTTTGTTGGACACAGTTTCTATAAATGATATATATCGTTCACCAGTAGTTGGAATAATCGAGATATCCTTATCATCATATCCTAGCTGTCTAATTAGAAAGTGTGAATCATAACCGCTAAGGTTATGGCAAAATACTGGAACAAAATTTAATTGTCTACATAACAGGTTGCAATTATTGTGAGCTGGCCCTCTATACGTGCCTGATATATGCGAATGATCTTTTACCTTTATATTTTGATCGTTAAAAGGTTGATCACACATATAACAAACTGTGGCATGATGAAACATGTCCTCCTGCTCATCAGTCATAGGAATCATTGGTGTTTGCATGCTGTAGATAATTTCTACAGCTTTGGCAATTTTATTCAAATACATTACACACTCCTTCGCTGCATTGGGTCCTCTGTATATGTATGGTTGGGTTGGTAAACCATGATCAATATTGGACAATTCATCGCTTAATTTAATGTATACACCAAAACTCATCGGTGTGTGCACATGAGTTGTGAGTGTATACACCTCATCAGCGTTAGGCCTACACATATCCACCGGTTCTAATATAGATTCAAAATCTAAGTATATTACAACCGGCACCCGTTGAATGCGGCCTCCATGTTCAAATTCAACATATGGTTTTTCTATTGGTAGCTGGACCCTTGCAGGTTTGTGTGTATGACACAACCTAACATGTTCTTCATAACGTAACTCCCCATTGTAGCGCTTATCAAAATGGGTAAAACAACGTTTACAGATAAATTTCGAAGCCTTTAGTTTTGAAATTTGTTGACCAACAAGCCGACTAAACTTTTTGATGTAAACATAATGGTAATCAGTGTGTGAATTTAGAATTAGCAAATCACGATGGTCCGTCAATTCTTTATTCACAACTTTTACCGGATACACAAGGTCTTTATCATCCAGCGCAAATATATTGATCGATATATTATTGCATGCTTCAAATTTTTCAACATCTCTAAGAGATGTTGGAAAATTGATACATGAAAAATTATACTTATTTTCCAAATCAATATATTTACTTGGACGTTGTGCATGTTTTCCATCAATAAATTTTGCCAGAATTGCGTATAGAAAACATCTATTATCATAATTTTTGACATTGATACACGCTTCTTTACGTGCAATGCCGCTAGGTAATGGTACATATGTGGATGCCCTTAATGGATTATGTTTCCCCACCCGAACCCTTAAACCATCCACAGAAACCAATGACCAACCACTCTTGGACATTGCTGCCTCTACTAATTCCCTTTTTAACTTATTAAAGGCTATATCTATTACTGTGCTAATATTATCACTCACGTATACCGGTTTGTTCTGAGTCTTCAGAGCCTTTTCCTGGATCTCACCATGCTGATTTTGGAAAGTGCAGTCAGCCCATAGATTGAATTTAATGGCCGTGTGTAATAGTAGGCATTGTTGTATTATGTCCACAACTTTCGACTTAACACTATCTAAAAATGATGGCAGATCCATGCAGCTGCTTGAACGTACAAAATAGGATGCTAGACGACTCTTGAACGCCGTCTCATAGGGTACGGCTGTATGCTGAAACCCCGTTGGAAGCGCCAAAAGAGCCTTCCTGGAAGGTTCCAAACACACCTTTTTAGCACCACAGGATGCTTCATGCAGTTGGCCATTATGTATATCTGCTTGAATTTGATTACAGTGTCTACATCTATAACAAAATATATTTTTATTTATTTAAAACTAAAAATAAAAAACAATATCAACTTAAGAAAACAAAAAACTTACACATAACGCCCACGAGCTGTGCACTTATCTTTTTGGTGCTTTAACAGCCGTTTTTTATGAGTATAATTTTTCCCACACGTACATCCATATTTTGCACGTTCTCCATGCGTTAATGCTCTGTGTATTTGGTATTGAGATAGGGTCTCAAATATTACATTGCAATCCTTACACTGTAAAAAACCGTTTGTTTGTAGTATGAATATTAATTATGAAATAATTAAAATAAATTATTTTTCTTACACAAGGCATGATGATCAGTTGTATCAATTCTCCTTAAGAAAAAAGTGATGTCAAAAGCTGTCCGCAGATCATATTTATAGGCCGACATGTGCCACTACTATTGGTGAAAAAACACATATAAAAAACCAACACTTTTTTAAATCACTATGTTATCACCTAATTAAAATCATTTTCAACGAAGTTTATCTTCAGCTCGTTATGAATCAGCAAAATTATGTAATAATAAATTTAATTTTTAATAATTCATCTTAATCAAAATTATTTATCACGCTATCTTAACCTCAGGTCACGGCTATGCGATATAGAGATGCTCTATAATAATATAACTACATTTTTAACTTATTCGAATTTAATCTTTTTTCCCTACCATAACACACTTATTTTAAATAATTTTACCTTTTTTCCAAAATTATGTAATAAATTTAATTATACGCATTTTTAAATAATTTTACCTCATCTTATTAATTTACTATACTAGTATTAAATCAACTTTTATTTTAACCTTTATTTACCTTAAATACTTTTTACCTTTTTTCTATATTCTATTTTAATCTTATTAATTATCGTGCTAACTTGACCGGGGGTCGCGGTTAGGGTGCTATCGAACTGGATAGTAAACAAGGCTAAGCTGATTAACAAGCTACATGGTTGGGCTGATCTGGCCTTGGCTGTAACCTCTGATTAGCGGCTCTAAGATTAGAATTTTGGCGCCATCTGGACCTGGGCCAAGGCTAGGCTGGGCTAACTTTGGCTGTAACCTCTGATTAGCGGCTAAAAGATTAGAATTTGGCTCAATCTTGACCTGGGGTCGAGGTTAGGCTGATCTGGCCTTGGCTGTAACCTCTGAGTAGCGGCTAAAAGATTAGAATTTTAGCTTGAAATTGGGTTTGGCCGCCATATTGGACTTTTTTGGTGGGCTCGAAGCCCTCTTTATTACTCTAATAGAACTGAAATAGCCTTACATGGAAACCTAACTCCACCCCTCCCCCAAAAGTGCCCTTCAATTGCATTTCCCGGAGAAAGTTTCAAATAAAAGTTGTTAGCTCTTTAAATATGTGGGTGATATTTAAAGTTAAAGAAAATGTCGGAGCAATTTTTCGAAGGGAAAAATCGCCAAAAAAAGTAAAAAATACAACTAGTAAAGTGGTATTTCCGGTTGAGGAATTTTGACAGATAAAGTACTTTCAGATCAAATGATGAAACCTAAACGGAATATCAAGTTTCAACTTTCTATGATTTTTCGTTTTTGAGTTATGCTGTTCACGTACACACATACACACACACACACACACACACACACACACAACAGACCATTTGCCAAAAACCACTTTTTTGGAATCAGTGGACCTCAAAACGGATATTTACGCGTGAAAAACTCATATCGACAATTTGGACACGATTACAATACTTCCTCTTACTAGGAGTAAGAGAAAGTAAAATAGATTTTATCATATGGCTATTATATTTTGTTCTCGCTTTAAAAGGAAGTATTCTGTTAGTGCAATTTTTTTGGAATTTTCTCAAAAACGGCTATAGCGATTTAAAAAAAAAACTTGGAATTGTAATTGCATAAACATACAAACGTTTCGCTTTCATTTGTAAGACTTTCCGAAAAAATAAAAAATGTATAAAAAATGTTATAGGGTCCTAAGAAATATGTGACGTTATAATACAAATGTTATTGAGGTTAGATTGTTATAGAGGAATTATTGGCACTGCAACCTGAAAGATTTATTGTGCCCTCCGGGAGCCTTCTCTGTGCAATGCCGTCCACTAAACAGTGTTCTCTAGCTACAGCTAACACCGCCCATCATCGGGCAATAAGCTACAGAGGCTACAAGGAAGAGAAAAATCTAAGTGCAGCATGCTGGAATCGAATCCGGGACCTTCATGTTTGCTACTCCGGCACACTACCACGCCACTAAACCCTTCCTTCTCCCGTTATTGAAGTTTGTTCAATGTTTTTTTTTGTCAAAATTATTATTTGGCATACACATTATTTCATGGCAGGGCCAATTATGCCCAACATTCTGGGCGATAATTCATCCCTTAACATCCTTGAGAAAACCTATCATCACTTCTTAACAATCTCAAGAAAATTCTTTGTCGAATTAGAGTTAGCCGATTGAAAATCCGTCCAGCCGAATTTACAATATTAACGCATTTCACAAAAAAAAAAAAAAAGTTACCAAAATCATGTGCGTTAGGAGGGACCAAAAATAGCTTACTAATTTATAGATAGAGAATAGACATTGAATAGATATATTTTATATAATATTATATCTACAGAATACTAGCAATTTTCACTTTCATATTTCATGAATTCATCATTATCAAAAGTCACCTTGAAAAAGATATAAAATATATTGAAACGTTGGCAATGTTCAATCATTTTCATCCGTCGTCAGAGCAAATTCACCAAATTCGTGTAAAGATTTATATGACATATATACAACCACCAAGTGTGAGTGAAACAGAAACATTGCGTTGATGTGAACTCTCTACAGAACTTGATGAATTTGCTCCAACGATGGATGAAAACCGTTCAGTAACGAAATGCATATGCATGCTATGACGGATAAAATACCAGATAAAGTTACTGATCATCAAACATATACTTGGTATACTAAATTTTAAAATAGTGCAAGTGTTTATATAGAGAAAATGAAAAAAAAAATAATAATTAAATTATTCAGGAATGTCAACTGAATTAATGAAACCATTCAGAAAATACCCATTTCAGCAAATGGAATTTTTGCAAAGTAAGCATTTTAGAACCCACACAGCACTCATTGAGGTTATGTGAATGAAAGGCTGTCAAATAACCAATAATGGTATTTTAATTTAAGGCATTTTCAACAATTATGGTCACTGGCAACCACAGACCTCTCAGTAAACAGCTGGTTTCCAGATAGTGCCTCCTCGTTACAGACAACGCTGTTCATCATAAGACAGTGAAGGGTAGTGGCTCCTAGGAAGCCAGCACTATGCTAATACCTTTGCTTATGAACTTATTATAATTATTTCAGTTTTTTACACTATTTAGCATATCGCGCTGCCCATACTCTAAGATGTCCTGCTTCTCCGATCATTATCTGTCAGCCTTCTTCCACTACCGTTTTCCATTGCTTCCTTGGACATCCACTTTTCCTTCTTTTCTCTGGCTGGTAAAGCATACGTTTTTTTTTTAGCAATCTTTCGTCTTCCAATCTCATTACATTCGGTACCATTGAAGTCGGCCCGTTTCAGCCCTAAATAATACATTTTTTATTAGCACGTACTCGCCTTTGGATAGTGTCATCAGGAAGATGTTGCAGCTTTGAGATCATGCAGCTCCACCTCCAAATATCAATTTCCATCTCTAAGAGCTGTTTCTATTATTGCGATTTAATGGTCCATTTTTTGGAAACGTTTCGCAGTGGCAATAAAAAAAGGTGGGTAGAACAGAGGCTAGGCCTATGTCCTCCGTCATCTTGCACGTAAAATGCGCTAAGGTAATGCGATAGGCTTAGTTTTCTATTCCGAGGATGATGAGGTCCAAGTCTCCTGGTGCCGGTATAGTGTGCGCTCTACCAACCCTGTTGATATCTACTGTATAAACCACGTGCTCTACTCTAGTATAACCTTACTAGAGTAAGGTATTCAGTAATCTCTTTTACGGGAGCTCCCGTACCACCCGTTGATAAAAAAAATAAACACTTAACCGGTCAAACTCGAAAATAAGTGTATCACTGTTGTATTTTCGCGCCCTTTTCGTCATTAGAGGTGACCCTCTAAGTAAAGTTCAATCGTGATAATAAATGTATTGAAAATAATACTTTTAATTTTTGTCGATAGTGCATACTAAATCAGAATCATGACGGTAGGGCGCACAGTATACCAGCACCAGTCTCCTTTTCTACTGCCTTTTTGCCAAAGTTATAACTTTTCTTTCCTCCTAAGAACCGTGGTTTTCATGGCTCTCTCTATTTAATTTTACTCTCATTTCCCCTTGACCATCGACAGTTCAAGCGGAGTCCATTATCCTTATTTTATCAGTTTTCCTCTTTATTAATGTCTAACTACTTCTCTTACTTGGGCAAAGATTTTGGTGACATGAAAATTTATTGTATGCCAGTGCTAAAGGAATCTTCTAAAGGTTAAGAAGACTTTTCCGTATTATTATGTCTGACACAGTGTATATGCTCTTTAAGTTGCATTGTTAATCATCTTTTCGCTTGTCCTATGGTTTTTTTTTTTCACCATAACTGCAAAGAATCAACAGTCTTCCATTTATTGGTGTTAGTATTTATTGTATAATGCACTGTCACACACTCCTTGCACACATGGGAGAATGGATTTTATTTCTGTCATCTTTTCTCTATTTCTTCTGGTTTTCTTACACGAGGGAGCTTGGAAAAAAAAAACCTATTGCTAAACCTCGGTTTATAACAAAACATGGCGCTTACTCAATCTAAAAACCACTGCTTCTTTGCATGACAATGTCTACGGAAGGCTAAAAATTCATATAAAATAAATTTGTTAGTTTTATAATATTGTATTAAAAACAAAAGTCATCGGGGTGTTTCATTCAGATTTCTTTTTTCTCACAGAAGATTATAGTTATTTATTTTAAAATATCTAAGAAATTTCAGAGTATGGATAAACCAAAGATGTGTAGATTAATCAAAGAAACTCTTGGTAAAATTAAATATAAAGTTTTACTAGTTAATGATGTTTAATGAAAAAGTGTAAAAGTGGGGAAACGGAAAACCAGATAGAAGTGAAGGTTAAGTGAATAATTAAAAGAAAAAAAAAAATGACAGAGACAGGTAAAGAAAGGAACAGAAACATGAAGAATGAAGACCTACTAGCAATAGAAAATGAGAAAAATAAAAGAAGAGAAAAACAGGTTATAAGAAGCCGGTTGAACTTGAAGATAGTTTTTTTTACGTGTAAATATGCAGAATTGAAAAGTAGACGCATAATTATATTGTAGCCACAATCCAAATTTCAACGTTAAAGTAATCGATAAATTATTGACAGAGGTAATTCACAAAATTTAATTTAGATAATTTATGTTCAAATATTGTTTTACTCTTTTTGTAATTACATATATTGAAATTATGTTGAAGATATTGTATGTATATGTTATAATGAGTATAGATTGCACTGTATAAAAACATATCTATATATATAAATATATATAAAAATCTGGTGTGAAACCCTCACACAACTTTCTCTTACTCCAGTTCTCAAAATGATAATTGACAAATTTTATAGTTTGTGTACCACAATTTAATGAAATTCGTCGAAAACTGAAAAAACTGTTCAGTAAAAGCGCACTTCCGGTTTACTAATTTCCTTAAATCGGAATTTGGCAACTATTTATTTCTAATTACTTTCATTTGGATGATAGAGTTGTATAATCAAGTATGATACCATTTTAGAGGATGCTGTAACCCTACCCCTCTCCTAAAAGGGCCCTTAAATGAATTTTCCCAGAGAAATGTTTTATATATAAGTTGTAGATCTTTAAATGTTTAGTTTATATATACTGTTTAAAGATAATCGTAGGGGCCATTTTTGAGAAAATAGCGAAAAAGTGAAAAAATCATTTTATAAAGTGTTAAAACAAAAGCACTTCCGGTTATCCGACTTTTCTCAAACTCCGAATTTCAACAACATATTTAATTCTAATTAATATTATTTAAATGACCGAATTATTTAATAAACTGAAATAGCATTTTAGTGGTTAACCTAAACCCACCTCTCCCCCAAAAGTGCCCTCAAATGAATTTTCCCAGAGAAATGTTTCAAATAAAAGTTGTAGGTCCTTGTATATCTAGTTGATGTATGATGTTTAAAGAAAATCGTTGAAGCCATTGTTGAGAAAAACGCAAAAAAGTAAAAAAAAACAACTTGTAAAGTGGTACTTCCGGTTGAGGAATTTTGGCAGATAAGGCACAGTCAGATCGCATGGTGATACCTAAACGGAATATCAAGTTTCAGCTTTCTACGATTTTTCGTTTTTGAGCTATGCTGTTCA
>JAAEAF010007430.1:0-28557 GCA_011037195.1 Triatoma infestans | reverse complement strand
GCCATTGGAGGGCTGCATGGTCTGTAACTACCTTAAATCTGTAGCCATACAAGATATATCTATAGGTTTTACACCCAAAGACGATGGCTAACAATTCACGTTCGGTAGTACAGTATTTGGATTCTGCTTCATTAAGCACACATGAAGCAAACGCTATGGGCCTTTCATCGCCATTAATATTTTGGCTTAGAATTGCGGAAATACCTATATTACTTGCATCCGTAGTAAGGATGAATTCATGGTCGTAATTTGGATAGGCTAGAACTGGTGGAGATATTAAGGTGGATTTGAGAGCTTGAAAAGCGTCTTGATGCTCTTGTGTCCACTGAAAATTTACACCTTTCTTTGTAAGGTCTGTGAGTGGCTTGGCAAGCTCAGAAAATTTGGGGATAAATTTCCTATAGAAACCTATGAAACCCAAAAATGCTCTGACGTCTTTTAATTTACGAGGTACAGGGTAATTCTTAACCGATTTTAATTTTTCTTCGTCGGGTCTTATTCCGTTAGAACTAATTACATAACCTAGATATTTACAGCTGTCTTTAAAAAATTGACATTTACCCAAGTCTATACATAAGTTACCGGCCTGGAGACGCTTCATTACTTTTAATAATGCATGGAGGTGTTCGTCGAAGGTTTTCCCATGGAAGACGAGTATATCGTCTATGAAGGTGTGGCAGATGTCACCAGTATATCCGGACATAATTTTGTCCATTAAACGCTGATAAGCGCTGCTGGCGTTCTTTAAACCGAAGGGAAGAACTTTGAATTGATAGGTTCCGAAATTAGTGACGAAGGAAGTCTTTTCTTTAGATGCTTCATCAAGGAGGATGCCGTGGAAGGCACCACTGATGTCTAAGGTGGTATAGAAACGGGTATCATTCAGTGTGGATAGGATATGCTGTATATCCGGGAGCGGGTAAATTTCAGAAGTGGTGATGGCATTTAGTTTGCGAAGATCAACCACATACCTGTATTGTTTTCGGAGCTGTGTAATGTCTGTAACATCAACTTTAGTGTGGTCAGCGTGTTTTTTCTTAATGAGTATGACGGGGTGAGCCCAGTTGGATTTACTTTCCTCTATTATACCTCTATCAAGATTGTCTTGTATGAGGGCCTTGAGGATGGGAGCCTCGGAGTGTGCTATATTATAGGGGCGGCTGGACACAGGGGCATGATTTTTTGTGTCAATGTGGTGAGTGACTCCAGAAAATTTTGTTTGAAAATTGTTGTCGTGTGTGAAGGCGTCATGATAAGGAGTGAGGGCATGTAGAACTTGTTGTTGTTGTTGTTGAGAAGAGAGATGCGTTAATTTGTTGAGAAGTTCTTGTTGAAATAGAGCGATTTCGTTTGTGTTAGTTTGAGTGGCAGATTGTACTGCGTTTATGGTGTGAGTCTGTAAGTCTGTTTCAAAATCGTATTCGATATGAGCGATTGGAAAGTGTTTTTGAATAGCAATTTCGTGTGAGGTAGTGTTTATAAGGTTGATGGTGCATGTGTTGTTAGCAATATGTACGATAGAATTGGGCATGTAGAGACCCGTAGGTAAGGAATTGTGTTGTGTAAGCAGAATTTGTGTGTCGAGAGGAATTTTTGTATATAGTGTATGTGTTTGTATTATGTGTGCGCGAGGTGGCACTATAATTTTGTGGCGTAGCTGCAGGGTTTTGGGTAAGGGTAGCTGTTGAATCGAATTGATTTGGTGCGTTTGAGCACTATTTGAAAATGGAATGTTGAATTTATTGAGCGTTAGTGTACGTGTGCGCAAATTAATAATTGCCCTATTTAATGTAAGGACATCTCTCCCAAGTATTAATTGGAAATTGCCTTTTAATTGCGAAACTATGAATTCGCCGGAAAAATTGGAATTTTCGACATTGTCCGCATGCAAACGAAGGGACGTGATGCCATAATTAGGTATTACTTGGTTAGTCAGAGATTTTAAAATAATGTTGGAATGCTGAAGGTTCTTATTTCTACAAAAACTGGAATCCACTAGGCTGTGACTAGCTCCAGTGTCTACAAGGGCACGAATAAATTTTTTGCCAATTCTTAAATTTACTAACAAATTATCAGAATTGGTGAAAGCAGGTATGAGAGCCAAGGTCATAACATCAGCCGTTCGTGAGAGCGGCTGTGGGCTTAACCGTTTTTTGGCTGTATCTGGAAACATGTTCGAGCCGTATGTCCAAATTTAGAACAAAATTGGCAAGTGGGCCTATTTTGGAGGTTATTGCTACCATTATTATTATTATGACTATACTGGGGTCTATCTGAATAAGGGTTAAATCGCGAATTGTTTGAATTAATTCGAGGACTATGATTATTACTATTGAATATTGATTATTATTATTATTATAGCGATTATTACTATTTGCTCTGTGATTAAAATTTTGAGGAATATTAAATTTCTTAGGCATTTTGCCAAAGTTAGTACGAGGTTTTGGTCTAAATTTGTTGGTGCAGTCCACGTCAAAATGTGGACCGGAACAATGGCGACAAGGTCTGTTCTTTATTACATTAAATACTCTACAAGTGGTAGTTGGTTTTAATTGTGGCTTTTGACTTTTATTACGATGCGGGCATTCTCTGTGGAAATGCATTTGTCCACAGTAACGACAAGGAGATGGAGGTGTACGAGATTGGAAGTTTTCGAAGTAACAGCGAAAACTGTGGGGTTTGTTTCAGAAGCCTGAACTTCTTTTAGGGCATTGGCATAGGAAAGTGCTTCATCTAATTTTTGAGGAAGCTTCGTTCGCACCTCATTACGAAGCGGTTGAGGAAGCGACTTCAAGAATGCATCAGTGGCCAGTTTATCTAGAATTGCTTGTAAGGCCTCGAGTGGGTTGGCTTGAGCTTTTAAATGAATGGCGGATTGGATATGTCTAATCCTATCCGCGAATGTTTCAGGAGACTCAGTGGGCAAGGACTGAATATTAGTCATCTGTTGTAAGAGGACTAAGGGTGTTTTTTCCTTACGAAATCGGGCTAGAAGTCGCTCTGAAATTAGAGGATACGTTATAGTTGTACCCTGGCGTTGTAATTCGGCTTTCTGGGTGTCGTAAAATATTTTTGCAGAACCTGAGAGCCTAAGTGCTAATATTTCTAATTTAGCAGCGTCGTCCCAGCCAGAAAGACTAGCACAATGGCTAATTTGGTCAAGGAAATCTGACACTTTGGCTGAATTTTCGCCATCGAAGGTAGGTAAGCTATTGATTAATTGCAAATTCCTTAAGGGACTAGGTTGATTATTAATTGGAGGATTTGCTAATTGCTGCTGCGCAAGTAAATATTCTACAGCAGCGTCGATGCCCATGTCTTGTCCATTAATCTTATACATTTTGTCAGTGAACGAATTGCTTGGGGAAAGATTATATTTTTCAAGACGTCTACGTAATTGGAGTAAATTGCCTCCAACAGAAAGGTTATTATCGCGTAATATCTTTATAATTTGGGATCTATTAAGTACACTCATAAATTCAAAATTCGAAAGGGATTGAGGTACAAGTGGTACAATTACAAAAATTTAAAAATGAAATTCACTAGAAAATTCAATAATGGGAAATATTGAAGATATTTCCGCTGAGAAAATAATTTAAAAACAATCAAATTATCTGATGGATAATTTGTTTAATTATGAAATTAAAATTTTTACGTACTTGTAAATTTGTGGATTCTCGTTGAAAATATCCCAAACAGCTGGCACCAATGTAATGTAATGGTGTGGAGTTGTATTTGTAGTAGTGGTAGTGTGTAGCACGAGCGTTTTAGTGAAAAGGGCTTATAAGTTTGTAATTTTAAAAGAGAATGAAGTCTAGTAATAATAAAGAAGTCACACTGTTTTTCAAAAGATATATTCTCTAAGAGAAATTAAGTTAACAACAATATGCTTATAAATTAATTGGAATAACTCTTAAAACTTGATATTGGCTCTGATGTTTTCACTTTGGTAGCTAGAACGAGTCTGTCTTAAAATATCTCTTCTCTTTGTTTCAATTCCTCCCCTGTGAGAAGAAGGGGTAGTACAGTACAATGCCATAATTGTTCTTGAACCGTACGAGTAACAGGACTTTATACCTGGCTGGTCCTTTGCAACATATTTTGATAATTTAGATTTATTTAAAATTTAATATTATTTCAAGTTTCTTGCATCCATCACAATAAAAATTCAAATTCTGTTGTGAAAGATACCTCGATTTTAATTTTTTTTTTTCTGGCCTTAGTTGCAGAGGCCATAGCCATTCGATTTTAAATTCAGCATCTGAGATGCTTCAGATTCGAAAGTGGCCGATATTAGAGCTACGAGTAAATTTAAGGAATCAAACTCGAACCAATGGCAAGAGCCTAATCACTGACAAATAAGATGCTATGCTCGTTCAGTAAGAGGACTGAAAGCTGTACTTGGGAGTGAAACATCAGGGGCCACACCAAAATTATAACAATCTTTTGTATAAAATTTTCAGGTAAATACGCTCAAGTATTGAAAAGTAGTTCACATATAATCAGTCGACCAACAAAAACACAGCAAATTTTGCCCAAAAGTCGCCATCTTGAACCATCAGTACTAGAAGACTCGTTGCCATTGGAAGCGTTGTTCACTACATCAGCTGGCCAGAATTTAGTAAGGCATTCACGTAGGCCGGCTGTTTCACCGCCCTTTAAAAATAAACTACAAAGGACGAAACAAGCGCACGAAACCACTAAAGTCCATGAAACCGTAGAACAGAAAAAGAAACATGCGACCCGGCCGTCCTTTAAGTCAGTTATTTCTCATTTTATTTTATTTAATCTGTTACTGGTGTTTATATTTCAGAAATATTAATATTTTAATTTAAACAACTTTTGTATTACAGGCTCTCTCACAATCGGTTCAGCAGAACGACCGCAACAAGCATTGACATCCCGACTGTGTCAGTATTTCCAGAAACCGTTTCCCCAACCAGAAGGTTAATTTTTTTTTTAATCATTATTTTGTTTGTAACTAATATTTCTAGGCTCAAATTGCAAATGCAGGTTGACGAGAGAAACTGAATCATCGAAATTAGCTCGATCTGAATTAACCGAAACGGCCTTCTGGAATGAGCCAGAACATTCGGAACTTCTTGACCATTTGACGTTATTCTGTAGTAATAAAATATTTTATTAATTCCGCACCAGAGAACATTTCTTTTTCTTCGTCAACACGCAAAAAAATTAAAATTATATTGAAAGAAATGCAATTTCTTGGAAAAACTGTGGCCCTTTTGTTGCCAAAGCATTATACAGGTTTGAATTTGTTAGACTGCATTTGGACAATTTAACTTGGAGAACAAATACTAAATACGAGCTTTCCTAAATTTATAAAAATTAATATTTTTTTGCAATACATAGAATATATTTTAAGTAAGTGCCAAATAAAAATATGTGACCTTAATGATGCTGAAACAAATAAACAATTGGACAACTATGGCCTGACGGTATTAGAATATCGCAGAACAATGGTTGTGTTGACACTGCAAGTACAAACCCCCCAATGAAAGAAATGATCTCTAGTTTTTATCATTTTTACAAAAATCGTGGTTTAATAAAAAAATAAGCAGTAATATCATTAAAACCTAACAATTCTTATTTACAATTGCGCCAAAAAATTAACAGCCCCTGGACCTCCAGAGTAAACATTCAAGGGGACAAGATGTAGTAAGGAAACGAAAGGAAATCGGAATTTCCTAACATGGCAAGTCTTTAGTCACTGGCCCCTTATAAAATAGAAGGGAGGCCACTATGACGTGGTATCCCGTCAAGAAGTAAGCACTGTCCATTGATAGGGATCTTGTCTTACCTCGTTGCCTTGCAACGGCACAGAAAGGAGGCTTGTGTAGTGAAGACTTCATTCTGGAATAAATGGAGAACACGTTGTTCTAGGAAGGAGGGACAGCTCCCGAGATGGTGCCCTAGACAAGATCATATGAGATTTTGACACCTGATAACGACCCAGTAAGAGGGTGCATTGCACTGGGCAGTAAATGAAAGGTGGGAGCGACGTTGAATCTTCTTTGGCAGCTTAAGCATTCACAGGCGTTTTAAGCCAAGGAATACTTACAGCTTAGTGCTCACTTAATACTTAGTTTGGAGTTGTAATATCTCTTCACTCTGACATATGTACGGCCGATATGCGTATCAATAAGGCCTGAAGTTGTAGCCAACCTAAGGTACCTGATTCATCTGGGACTTGCTTCTCTTAAACTATTCAAATCTCTGCATGCCTTTGACAGATTTGTGGAGGGATCCCGATAGAAAATATCAAAGAGTTAAGTTTGATTCTGATCTACAACTAAACAAATTTTGTATTTCAGATACAGACAGCGTTCAGCGTCCGCCTCATCAACAGTAACTTCAAACAATATCGAGACCGGTTCAAGAAGATTCAAACCAAAGCCAAGTCCAGCTACCAGCGAATCTTCTACAAGCCTTTATAAATTCAAACTGGCAAGACCTCAGGGCAGGTGGGTCACATTCTGAATACCTCACCAAGCGTCCCTCTGCACACAGTCGCCGTGCCGTCTGACCACGCTCTGGCCGTTACTACTTCCTCATTGTGCGAGCTTTGTTTCTAAATTGAGTTTTTAACGGAAATACATTTTTGAGGTACTCTGAGTACGAAAAAGTGTTTTTAGCGAGTGGTTTTTGTGTGCAACAAAATAATACAAAAACGAGAAAAGGTTTCAATAAAATTCCGTTAACCGGAAGTACGACTTTAGTGAAATAGGTTTTGGAGTTGCTCTAAAAGGGCCCAACCATTTTATTTAAACTTGGAATGTTAACAACACAGCTATACATATATCACTTTCATTTGAAATATTTTTTTTATTTGAAAAAATGGATATTTGGTTTATGGTGGGGGGCTGTAACATTAGGTTCAACACTAAACTGTCAGGTTTTACTGGGGATTGATCGAGGCAGTGCATGTATTAAGACTCACTAAGTAAAATGAAGTTAACCCCGAACATATGTATGAGCAATGTTTTATGGGCAACTTTATCTATCTTTACTCGTTTAATCATTACTAACTTTGATCGTGCGTTTAGTAAAAATTACAACTTTGAAGTAAACTTTGAATTATAGTGAGGTAAGGTTGTATGCATGCTTTGTACCGGATTTTTGTTTGATTTGTCCAGGGATGGAAGATGGCAGTACAAGACAAGTCCAAAACCTCGGGTGGCAATCAGGCGGCAAGATGAAGACGGTGCCAGTAATATAGTCCAGCCAACTCCCAGTCTGGCCATGGTGCCAGAACTTGAGCAGAGCGAGGTCATGTCTGAAAATGATTCAGCCGAAACTATGCAGACTCGGCCGACACCATCTTTGTCCATACATACTCTCCGAGTAGACATATCCACGCCAGCTAATTTCAGCAATACTTATTACGAAATTGCTACAGTCAAGTCACCCTACACCTTCCAGGTACAGTCAAATTGGTCCAAATAATATTCAGCGGTTGTTTTACTCAATCCTAAGATTCGTGCACAACTTGAAAAGATAAACATTTCAGTCTCAAGGACAAAATAGTGATGAGGTTGTGGCAAGAGACGTTGTGGCGCCACGCCTCACCTATCTGCTAGCTCATAAACAAATCTAAACAACGTAAACTGAATTTTGTAAATAAATATACTGCAGGTTGGCACTGTGAAGAACACCCGTTACATAACTCTTACATCTACACTAGAGAAAGTACTGGAGGAAGCGAGTCCAGCCAGTAACAGCGAGCCATTGACGGAGAACATTCTCACCACCACACCCGTCTACGATAAAGAAGCGCCAATTCTGACACTGCCAGTGATTAACATAGCGGCTGGGGAGAGTCTACCGCTGGAGACCATGACAGACACCTTCAGCACCAGTGAGACTCTGCTGAAAACACATTTACTGCCAGTAGTGCGCGATTCCAATACCACAACTATAACTTTGGTGCAAACTTATGAGGTAACTTTTACCTGCTTATTCACTAATTTTCATACCAAGATAAGGGCTGGAAGACTCAGGGAGTCTGATGAATGATCACCTCTCTCAGAGATACTCCCGTGTCGGCCCGTGGCGTTTCATCGCACCAAATGTTCTGATATCTTGTTGCGGCGGTGGACTAGAAGCCTGTATTCTATGAAAGTCCAGTTTTGAACATGTAATTTTACTTTCTTCTTACTAGGAGTAAGGAATCGTGTCAGATTTTCGATATCGAGTTTTCACCGGAAATATCCGCTTTGAGATCTCCTGATTATTACTTAATGGGTTTTTGGCAATTGATCAATGTTGACTAGTGGTTTTTGGCAATTGATCAATGTTGACTAGTGGTTTTTAGCAATTGATGTGAGTGTGTGTGTTGGACAGCACATCTCAAAAACGAAAAAATCGCAGAATGTTCCGATTTGTTATTTCGTTAAAGTGCTAACCAGGATACTGTGAATAAGCTTTTCTTAAAAATCGTTCTACCGGAAGTACGATTTTACTAAATGTTTTTGATCACTTTTTGCGATTTTCTTGAAAATGGCTCCAACGATTTTTTTTTAAACTATGTGAACTTAACATATAAAGAGCTACAATTTTTCTTTGGAACATTTCTCTGAGTCATTCGGAGTCTTTTGGGGGCAAGGGTGCGATTATGTTTTCCTTTAATGTTCTCTTTTAGGTGATCATACAACTCTACCATCTAAACAAAATTAATTAGAAATAAATATATTGCCAAACTTCTGAGTTTCAAGGAAATTGGTAAACTGGAGGCGCGTTTTTTGTTTTGTTCAGTTTTCGCGATTTTCTCCATAAATTTCATTAATTTGGTATACTAACTATAAGATTTGTAGTAAGAGAACGTTGTGTGAGTGTTTCACACCAGATTTAGTTTTTACTATTTTTTTTTGAAAACTTCGCCAGATTTTCTTCAACTATATTATATATTTCTATCACTTTTCTATGAAACAAGTTAAAATTGATTTAAGGTATTCTGGAGGAGTAGATTGCTGTGTTGTTTTTTTAGTAAAATGTACGGTCCTCTATTTTCCTCAGAACTGTGTGTGTATAAGAAAGAGAGAGGAGAAAGTGATTTGAATCTTACACAGCAGATTTTTATATAAATTTTTAAAATAAGTGAGTTGATACGATCTTTTAGGTTACCGCGGCCATTTTCATGAAAAACACTTGAGTTTCCGAGTTGAGACCGCGTCAGTGGTTTCCTAGATACAGACGTATCGCCCATAATTGCAATGAGCTTCTTCTTGCTCTATTAGCTTTCAAGGTGTAACGACCCTAAAGAAGCTAATTGCAACATGGGCAAAACGTCAGTTTCTAGCAAACCACTGACGCGGTCTCAACCTGGAAACTCAAGATTTAAATTTGGAAATTAGAATGCTATAACTCGGCTAACATTGGCCGAATTAGCATGAATGTCTCCGTAACCGGCAGAACGTAAGCTGAACGCTGGTAAAACTCCCCTCCAAAATTCAGCTGATTTTAGTAATATCAAACGAAGAAGCACTTACGATGAAAAACGGATTTTTTTAATAATGCTAATCACCAAAAACATTGGGTTAATCCAAGGTAAAGACCTTTTGGAAGCCTAAAGAGATTGTCGAAAAGGTCATCTGTGCGATTAGTGGAATTACGAGGAAATAGGACAGTTGGAGTTGCTGATGGATGTACCATCACCCCTTAGCTTTACACATCCAACTTACCGTGGGAAACAAATTTGTGAAAGTGGCAGTGCTAATTGTTCTCATCCCCTCCTTCAGAAACCGAACATTTTGAGCATGTTAAATTTATTGATTTTAGTAACCAAGTTGTATTGATTGATTCGTAGGTAACGAAAGTGGTGAGTGCAACCAAAACCCTACCACCAACAGAACTATTCCAGTTTATACCCAGCAAAACTTTGAATGAGTTTAACACGAGGTTGGATGAGGCCGGGTCTGAACTGCATCTGGAATTGGAATTTGGCGATATGGACAACAACGAGGAAGAACATTCAGTAGCTGTACTGCCGGATAATGTCACCACTGAACAAACAATTACACAGCAAACACCAATTACACAACAATTACAGCAGCAACAGCAATTACAGCAACATCAGCTACAACAACATCAATTACAGCAACAACAGCAGGAACAGTTAACACAAGAAAAATTACAGCAGTTAGCATTTTTACGGTTATTGAATCCAAATCAAGCGCCAGTGATCACGTCCTCATCCATAGTGTCATTGCAGACACTCTACGAGTCTCATGTGATACCGTTTTTCAACGGTCTGAGCACCGTGCTGAGCACAGTGTCCAGGCCGGTGAAGACAGTCACCCGGACGGACTACATCACCGGTACCGTGCCCATCCCAAGTCTGCCGATACCGTTCCTGCCAACACCGCAAATCCAGCCGCTCATCACATCTAGCCCAATTGTACAACAAACTATTGTCACACAGACCGATTCAAAAGTGCTTAAACTAACGTTTGGTGCTAAAACAGCTTATACTACTTTGTATTCCACAAAAGTGATGCCAACATTGGTTACTACATATGTGACGTCACAGTTACCAGTTCAGCCAACCATACCTGCTTATCCACAATTTTTTCCACCATTTAATCCATTTTCTTTTGTTGGATAAACTTAACGCAATTAATAAAACTTTATCATTCTTTTTGTAATATACTTTGTTGGATGTGGAGTTCTTCAGTCAATTTAAACCTTTTTTTTAATCAAATTCAACTTTTTTGTGTCAAATTAAATCTTTTTTCGGCCAAATTAAAACTTTTCCCATCAAAATTATGTTTTTCAAACAAATTAGATGTTTTTTGGATTGAGGAGTATTGATAAAGGTCTAATATGATTGAAAAAAGTTCTATTTTGGTAAAAATAGTTTAATTAGATAGTAAAAAGGTTTACATTGACTGAAAAATGCTATAAAATTGTAAGAAATGTTTTCACTCTTAGGTAAGCCATGATGCAAGTTTGCAGTGGGTAGTTCTAATAGAGAGGCAGGCTGCAGGCTGCCTTGAATCCGGTCTCAGCTTGTCCATTTCCAATCAATAGAGATATTTGGGTCTCTATATCTCATGTTTGCTCTTAATGTATCCGTCTATCCTAGACAAACTTACCTAAATCATCTCGCCTCAGCCTTCCTGGAATGTCTTTCTGAACTGAATTTGGTTCTATCAGGACTGGAACCTCGTGGGCGAAGTGACTACGTAGGGACATCAATCATTTCTGGCCTCCCAACCCTTAATAAAAAGGAGCTTGAGCCTGCGTATAACAGCCGTGTTATTTATATTTAGCCTATATCAGCCTAACAAATTTGTATGAAATGACTTACCTGACAGTTCAAAACACCGAAAAATGTTTCAAATCGTTTATTGAAAATATTCCGACACAGATTTCTTTCTACACGGCACAAAGTTTTAAAACAACGAAGTATATCCGTAACTCACATGTACTTCCAGGCGATTATTATTTTTATTTTTTTATGGAGATGATGCTTCGCCACCTCACTTTGCCATGTATCATCCGGCTGAAACGTCGTGTCAACAGTCACACATCTTAACGATTCCCGGTGCTCTTCTATCAACACAATTTAACTTATTCTGGCTTTAACTCAGACTAAACAAATCTTTTGCTGTTGAAAACTGAGAAAGCAAATTAATTACGAATTACTAAGTAAAAGGTACATCTTTTTAAATAAATATTTTGGTGCTAAATCAAGCAATCGAGCTATATTGTTAATAAAATTAATAAAAATTATTGATAATAAATATCTCAACATATCGAGTGGTAATTGATATTCATGTAAGTTAATGCTTACTTCAAATTCGACCAGTATTTCAATACAACTAATTTGAGTAGGTAAACACTTTAGTACTATTGTAACTCAAAGAAGTCCTTCCAATTCGAGTAAACTGAAGCTTTATTACCATACAACTAATTCGAATAAATATTTTAATAATGCACCGTCTCGAGTATAAACACAATAAATTCCAATAAATACCCCATTACTACTCTAACTCGAGCGAATTGAGCCACTTATTCTATATAACTATTACATATAACTTCATCCTAGAAAGTAATTTCTTCAATACTAGAGAATTACGTTACAAGTTATTGGAATAAATACTTCAGCAGCAAACTAACTTGAACGAAATCCCGGATTACTTGAATACAACCGCTGGAATAAATTTGTCAGTAAATTAATTTGAACAAGTAAGTAGTTGAATGCAACCTAACTGGAGTAGATCCTTCAATGCAGTCAGTAATTTCATGCTAATTAAGTTCCTTTATTTACTGATTTTGAAGTTTTTAACTTTATTTGCAAGTTTATATGAAAACCAATGAGGAATAGAACAGAATGAAAACATACATAGAACTGCGAATAATCGATCGTGTCCACTAAATTGTAATAGATCAAACATGTAACCTGATTCAAGTTCCTCATGATTGAGAAAACTATTGTGTTTGTATGTATTGTAACTAATATGTGTCATATTGTAATATCATAATTCAACTTTGTATATTTCGATCATTTCATTTATAATTATAACAACCATTTAAAGACCAAGTATTAGCTGGTAAAGAGACAGTGATGTTTGTTTAGTGACGTTCATGGTTTAGGGGATCTAAAGATGAATTCAAGCAGATGGAGTGTTGGCACCATCATGGTATTGATTTAATGCAGTTTTAAACAGAGATTTAGGGGACTTTCAACTGCCAGTCTTGTTTCTGGCGCCTCAAGCCAGAAGGCTGTTCGCAGTATTTTGTCCACAGAGTTGTGTGGTGAATTTCAGCCACCTTGTCACTTCCATTTTCGCGTTAGTTCCAGCACAGCCAATTCTGCCATGCTTTTTTATACCCTTTTTTACCATGCTTTCTTTTCGAGAGACATGGTGAGCTGCGCCCTTAAGATTTATTGTGCCCACAGCTGGTGCCTAGCTGAAGATACTTTGAGAAATTTCTGATGGACAGCGGTCCTAGTGTTTATCCTACAAATAATTATCCGTTTGAAACCCAGCTTTTTCCGGTGCTCTCTGAGGAAACCGTTAGCATATTTTTGTTCAGGCTGAGTTATATCTTGTCGGTCATTGCGGCTCCCCAGAAGTGTCTTAGCTTGCCTTATTTCCGGGAAGGTTTCCACAGCAATACTCTCTTTTACTTTCTCCTCCTTTCTAAGCTCTTCATGTAGGGACAGGTCGCTCATCACCTAATTGGATTCTGGTTCCATAAAGGGATAAAGGCTAACAAACGCTGGAATCCAAAAAAGAATAACTATTATTCCAAGGCAGAGCATTGATTAACCAAGTCATTTCCAACTGATGACCAATGAGCTCAGTGCTTTTAATGGTTCTTACTAACGGATAGAATAAAAATCTCCTGGTTTTGATAGTTTCTTTGAACTGGACACATCTTCCTATTGCATGAATTTCCGTTTAGAAGATGGTGGGAAACAGCCATTGGCTCTGAATATCTGGCCCTGGTCCTCCACTTCAGTTCGAGAGGTCCTCAAACCGCCTTAAAGCGGATGCATTGTTTCACTCACTTTTTTTATTCAGTACCATGGAGAAGTTTGCTGAGGATGTTGCACTCATCCATAAGGGAGTTTCACAAGTTCGGCTTGCAAGGATCCCCATCTTAGTCCAATCCCTCACCCTAGTGCCTATTCTTTAAGAGAATATACCCCTTGGCCGTCCCCTGGAACAGTAATTGAAAGTTGTAAAGGTGAATATCAATATGTAAAATGTTAATATCAATGCCATGATATAAAACAGCATCACTGCTTGATTTTTAGTAAGGAAACCTTTGCTAGTCGGTACTACTCAGACAATTGTATGTTTGACCAATAGCAGCCATGTGCGCCTTGGTACAGCCCCAGCTACACCTCCATTGCTACCTAACCTTATTCTGCCTTAATTTATTAACGTAATTTACATAATATCAAACAACATTAGTTTAGTACTTTATTTTTGTTAAATAAATTTAATGTTATAAAGTAATAGTTTACTTAATTTACCATTATTTTTGTTATATGTAAAATGAATAATATCGTGTGAATATGCCATGTTTATGTATTTTTTAAGCATATATTACCATTTGTAAATTAAAAAAATGTATTTAATTGTTAGATTTTTGTATGATTACAGATATCTTTTATAATCAGATGTATTCTTATTTCCATTCAAATATCTTATTCCATTTCAATTTCCACACTTTGGCGAAGCTCCAAATTTAGTCGCCTCAACTTTCCTGTATTTCGGCAGAGCTCCAGATTTTGAACCTAACCATTTCAAGTACCAATTTATAAGAAGATTTAAGATTAAATTACAACTAATTAGTTCTAGAAATTTTGTTAAGACTTTATTACTTCAACTCCCACTGTTATCTGGGATTTTCTCCGTCGTAGGATGCATATTTCTCATGTTCCTGACCGGTTTCGGATTTTCATCTGTCCTCAGAGAAAGGACATCAAGTCCGGGTAGAGAGTTGACTTTATGAAGTTCATAGCCTTACTCTGACGATAGATGAAAATTCGCAACCGGTCAGAAACATCAGAAATATGCATGCTAAGATGGATAAAATCCCAGATGTTATCCAGCATTGCGGACCCATCCAAGTATTCAACTATTCCTTTGTTATCTCAGCTTCCTATAATACCCCAATTATTTCAACTTCTTCTACTACATAAACATCTAGCTCACTCTGCTTGCTCAACTTGCCCAATGACTCCAGTCAACTTATATATTAGTATGACTTCCTGTAATACCCCAACCTAATCAACATCCTCTATCTAGTACCTCGAAATTGTCAACTTCAATTATGTGGACCTCCCAGTCAGTTTGTTGTTCAGGAGTATTACCTTTCCACGTCCTCACAATTATTTGGTAAGTTCTTTAGGATCAGGTAGGAATAAAAAATGAAATAAGGCAATTTTGAAAACTATCATATAATGGCTAGTTCCACCATTCTTCATAAATATAACTGCTTTACAATTTTTGTATTTCTATCTAATTATGAACATAATTTATTCATTTATATATATATATTTATAGAGTTGTTACTGTACAATATTACTATATAGACAGCACTGGCTTCTTTGTAGAAAACGTTTATTTATAATATTTATATATTTGTTTGTATTTATATACTTCATTTATTTTCCCAACATTATATTTTCATAAGCAACAGTAAATACATTCTTTTGTGTTTTCACAAAATGATTAAATAATAAATACATGATAAATAGTTCGTTGCTGGCGTACTCTAAACTTGGTAGCTTTCTGTTCCCATAACAGCTATGTGCTACAGTAGAAAATTCACAATTCCGCCGTTACATAATGCTTTTTATAAAGTAAATATAGTATTTTTTCTTTTTTATGAGGATTTTCAAAATAAAACTTTTAACGAGCTTATCTGTTTTTCTATCTAGTCTGTTACCGATGCTTGATCTCCTAATCAACTGTGGATGTAGATAATTATTTACAACCTAAGGAATGGGATTCAAGGAATGAATGGCAGCTTGGTCTTTGGAGTATATTTGCAGCAAGTTAGCTTCGGCGTTTCTCTATTTATATTATTACTATCGGTTTCTCTGCACCAGAAGTGTGTTAACGTTTGTAACGCAAAGAACGAGTTGAAAATAAAGCAATGTATGTAACAATTTAAAGTATGTAGTCACATATCTCAGCAATTTATTAATTGTGCTCAGAACACTGGTGAATCTCCCAAGTTTTGAAATATAAATGTCTTCAGTTTTTCCCACAATAAATTCAATATTAACCAAAAAGAGAAGTCTTAATCCGTGTGGGACTTCTGTCTTAAGTGAAAGAGTCCTAGTTCATGCAAGCCACAATATTACAGCAACATTATTCGACTTAATATTAATCTTACGATACCCCAAAATGTGTATGCAACACTATTAGATCAATAGTGTTGACGATTCTACCTTAAAGTAAACCGTCTACCCGCAATCTACATTTATGATGAGTCATAAGTATGTGCTTTTTTTATTAAATAATAATCAATAAAAGTTTGCTTACAGATACATGAAGCCTAGCTATCCTGTCTCTGGAATGTTCAGCTTCGTACAATTCGAGTTTTTTAGATATTCTTTTTTAAATGAGTGAGTAAATTTGGTAGTTAGGGTGATTTTGTGTGAATACTTGGTAAAAGGTATAACGCAACTAATGAGTACCTGAAAAAATACGAAGTCCAGGGGATTAATACAGTGTCAGTGCTGACCAGGTGTGGCTTCAAAAATCTGCAAGTGGCCACACAAGGCAAGAAAGTAATCCACGTTCTGGGCGCCCTCGTTCTCTCGATCCGGAAGTGTTGTGGGACAAGAAATCGGACAACCTGAGTTAGGGTTTCTAATAACCTACATTTAAACAATTTTAGGGGCAGTAAAGCGCTGCAGAAGTGCTCTGCGTGAACTGTCTCCAGAACTTAGGCTGAACCTTTGCTAAACTCTTCTCTTATAAAAATTCAAGTGATTTCATTTTTTTATCAAATAAAGAGGCACTTGCAATGAAAATGGATTTAATTAAAGGATATTAATCGGCAAAGTCAGTGGGATGGACCAAGCCAACCGGCACTTATGTAGCCGCCATAAAAATAGAGGGTGCGTGACAAAGAAGAGTGATGATGGTGATGAATGTAGAATGATAGCACTAGCTGATCTGAGCCATGTGGCTAGTTATAGAACTAGTGCTCGATTGGCTAGTGAGGCGAATCTTGCGAGGTTCATCTTGGTGACTTCTTTTTTGACAAGTATTACTGGGTGAGATTCTTACGTGTGCCCTGATCTAAATGCTCTTGTAAACGTCTTTAAGATTGGAACTTCAGAATGAGCCAATTTATAGGTTCTGACAGAAACATCTACATAAAGGTCATTAAATGCATTTGGTGGAATTTAGAGGGAGCTGAGCTGGGCAGCACCCAGCACTATTTGAGCTGACGTTTGGCTGAACGATATCCAGCTGAAGTGAACAGAGGTAAAGCTTTGTTATAACAGCGATATAATAGACAGCAGGCATCACGTCATTAAGTAAGGAGCAGGAATTGAACACTCTCTGTCTTTAGCGCAGAACTTCTGCATCCTGGCTACCACCCTTACTATTTACAAATATAGAAGAATTTGTTGACTGTTGATGAATTATGTTATTAAGAAATTTGGTGAGGATCGGTCAAGAAAAACATTCAATTATGCCAACGTTTCGACAGAGTCTCCTGTCTTGTTTGAAAAAAGAATGTTTAAAAATTCTTTCTCCACATCTTCACGACTTTCTATATATTAAAGCCTTGATAAAGACAGGAACTCTGTCGAAACGTTGGATTGAATGTTTTTACTTGACCAATCCTCACCCAAATTTTTTCATAATATTTACAAAGTAAATAATTCTCTGCAATAGAATTTGAAACGTGTGCAGGAGTTATTCGAGTTAAAAGAGAAATCATAGTAGGGCAAGTCAAAGTAGTCAGAGCAGAACCGATCAACTACTTCAAAGACAGCTGCCTCAATTTATCCAAAATGAGTGGTTAAAAGTATTTTGTGGATATGCTATATTTTAAAGAATGGCAAATGGGCCTTAGTTTAAAATATTTATGTTATTTTTGATGATTTAATAAAAACAGATCTAAGTTTTGACTCAGCCCTGGTGACCCTGACAGGATTTGTTTTAGCTCTCCAGACTTTCGTTTTGACTCATTCCTGCGATCAGAAGACTAGCAAGGTGGAAATATCCGAAGGTACATTCTAATCTGATTAGAGTTTCCATGCCCAAACCTCGAGACATTCCCCAGTGTTCCTTTTAATTTTCTGACTGCTAAGTTTCATACACTCCTCAATTATTAATTGTTATTTAAATATATTATTCACATATTGTACACAGATAAGCGTCAGCTACAAGTTATCTTAATTTATACACAATTTTTATAATATACTGTAAGCTGTGTGTAAATTCCGATGTAATGGCTAAAAAAGGCTTTCATTCCTTCAGCATTTATTTATAATACAAATACATAATTCATTTATATTTACACAGGATATGCATAGAATAACTGTCTAAATTTTGTCAAAACAACTGTTGATGGCATATTTTATTATTTATTCCAGCATTTTAACAATGATTACAGAGTAGCGCCAAAGTGTACAGATGGTACAGAAGGTAGCGTCAGGTTATGCTAGTATAAAATAGGTACATAAGAGCTAGCTGGGAGTGGTCCCAAAGCGCCCCACAGGATTTATTGGCGCTGGCAGCCACTGTGGTTGGACCAGCCTTTAAGGCTGCTCCCAGGGGACTGGCATGGCGCTGCAAAAGTAAGAACAGTGCAATCACAGAAGCGTAATATGCCAGACTATATACGCACCTGTAGCAGTTACGTCAAGCCAGCCCAACAATGTTCCGGCTTGGTTCTGACGAGCTATTGCACACAGTTGCTGAGAGCTGTTCATCCTGGTCTCAATGTCTCGCCAAATGGTTTCGGGGCAGTCAAAAAAGGGGCACACCTCAGGTATTATCAGTCTGCCAAATTACTCGTAGTACCCAGCTCTGACTGTCAAGCTCCATTAGTGTGCCCAAACAGAAGAGTAATTTGACCCCAACAACTTTCACTGTTAGCTGATCATCCGAGCAAAATGACCACTTTAGGATTGTTTTTTTAGGCTTCTGCGGCCATTCGCATTTAGAATGATGATTTCGGATTTAGTGATGACTAGAATGTCACTGATTTGATATAGACGTTTTGCCTATACTGCAATAGGTTTCTTCAGACTATTATTAGTTTTGATGAGTTATAGACCAGCACTGGTCCCTTCCTTAGGCAAATAACCACCCCTCTTTTTTAAGGCTAACCAGCCTTAAAGAAACCAGAAGAAATAGAGAGAAGAAGAGAAATAATCAGGGCTACTTATCTATTGATCTACTGATTAGGGCTACTCTCCCATATCGGAGAAAATCACAGAAATTACGGCAAAGCACAAATAAGAAAGGATAGGAAAGTGTTTTAAATGCTTCCATAGTACAAGGGCAAATTCCCACACCACAAAATCGGAGCCTATTTAATTCCATGCAGCTTTGGAGAAAGTCCATAGTACACGGAGCAGACCAAGACTATATTAGCGGACAACGCGGCTTAAAGAGCTCATTTCAAACAAAAAAACACTAAACTCTTCACTTGCCCAACTTTCATCTACACTTTGGCATGCAATAAAGTTGAGGGCACAGAGGTCCATAGGCAAATAATGATTACGAACAAGTCGTAAGAGAGAAAATAAAATTAGAGGAAGAGTAAATCAGCATAAAAAGAAATGATGGATTGTGTCTAAGCAGAACATAGCTGCCTCTGGTCAGAAAAAAAGTGAAAAAAGGAGAAAATAACGGTTTTCAAATCATGCAAACAAATCAACGCTGTAACTTAGGCAACAAAGTAGTAGGAGGGAAGACTTAGTCTTCAGTAGCCAACAGTCAATCACATGGGAGGGGAAAAATGAAGGACAAATTAAGCCCCGCTCACTACCTACAACTTTCATGTGCAAGATGGAGGAGAAGTTAGGCCCCGCCCTCTCTTATTTACAACTATTCTTACCAATGTTGTCTACAACTCATGGAAACATCCATGAGGTAGTTTACCGGGAGTTTTGCTGCGCTGAAGTTACAAAATTTGGAACTCTATTTCACATGAGCAGTAGGCAATCACGGAGTTGATGTGATTGGAAAATTTAGTCTTCACCTGTAAAGTTTAACTGGTTTTGGCTGACTGGGAAGAGCCGCTCCATTTCTAATACTCCTGGAGCCAAGTGCCTGCTCTGTACTGCATTGTTAAGGACGCTGACGCCAATAAATATTACCAATCCTGTTTTAACAATACCAGAACAATCACTACGCAATACTGCCTGTTGTAAGAAGGACTGGACACAAACAGAGGCAACCAGCTTTCCTAAAATTTACTCTTGTTTATTTCCTCTATACCCCTCCTCCACACCCTCTCACACCACTAGAAAATAATTCCTCAAAAAAATATTTCAAAGTTTTTTAATTAAAATAGTTTAATTTTTGTTCGTTGTTACGTTTTTCTAGATACATTTATGTATTTGATTATGTATTATACAAAGTATCATTTATATCCTGTATTTTATCCGTCGTAGCATGCATATTGGTTTTGTTCCTGACTGGTTTCGGATATTCATCCATCGTCAGAGCAAATTCACCAAGTTCGTGTAGAGAGTTCACTTCAACGAAATGTTTCTGTAGACTCACATTGTTGGTTGTATATATGTGGGAAGGTTATAAAGGTTATGTTACTACATGTGTGTGTGTTTCATGACACCCTTATATCTGTTCTCTTATATTAACCCTGCTTCTTCTTCACATTTATTTCTTACTTGTACAAACTTTTCACTGTCCATAAACTTTGCATTGCCTTTCTTTAAAATTCATCCATTAATTGCCTTTCCTTAAAATTTATCTAATCTTATTAGTACAGTTTACTCCTGAAATAACTTATCCCCTCCCCCCAAAGGAAAATGACTTGATAAAACACTGAGCATGCTTAACAACGTCTTAAAATGACCATAATGAGCGTCTTAAAATTTAGTTATAAGTATTCTTCAAAACATGCTATTTATTACACACTATTTTCTAATGCCTAATCACAATTTATAATAATTTCATGAAACACACACACACACACACACACACACATGTAGTAACATAACCTTATAACCTTCCCACATATATACAACCAACAAGTGTGAGTCTACAGAAAAATTTCGTTGAAGCGAACTCTCTATAAGAACTTGGTGAATTTGCTCTGACGATGGATGAATATCCGAAACCGGTCAGGAACAAAACCAATATGCATGCTACGGCGGATAAAATACCGGATGTTATCCTGCATTGCGGACCCAGCCACGTTATTATTTATATATTATATAGTATAGTTACTTATATTATTTACTCAGAAATTATACTAACTTGTATAAAATCGATGGTCATTTGAAATTTCACTGCTCAAATAAAAAATTCAAGTCTAGACTTCGGGGAAACTGTTCTGGCACTTATTTCTTCGAAAACACATGAAATAGTGCCATTTCATCTTACCGCAATCCTCGAGTTTCTGGAAGGTCGATGCAAAATTGGGTGCAGTTTTAAATGGTTTCTAATTCAGAAACTTATGTTCTGCACTAAACACCTTGGCCATTAAAAAATCTGCCATTAAGCAATTTCAATCATAAAACATTACTCCAAGCTCAAAGATTCATATATTATCATATCCCTGCAGTATATATATATACTATACATATATACTTTACCCTGCCTTCTCTATTCTTGATGAGTATTAAGGTAAGAAGTGTTGCAATAAGAACCCAAATGTTTTTTGATTTTAGATTTATTTATAATCCATTTTTTAACCTTTGTACAAACCCAGAAGAAGTGATAAATATTCCGAAACGATGCAGAATATTTGGAAGTATTATAATTCTTTTGACCAAACTTCGAGATCGATTTAGCAACATTGAATACAACGTCGATAAAACATCAAATATTTTAGCATTAATGTGATTTTACATTATCTAATCAGTAACTTGCAGTACAGAAACTGTTGGGAGAGTAAGAAAGGGTGCATAAGAGCAGCCAGGTAGAGTGGCTGACGCTACGAGGATGTTGTGTTGGTAAGTGGATGGATATGAGTAAAATTGGCACCAGAAACAGCGACTTTCCGACCAATCCCCTTAAACCGTCTGCCACTCTTGAGGACTCGCCATTTATACAGGCTCTTGGGGTCTCCTACAACACGAACTTAATATGACAAAATACGGCGACACAGATGGGCGAAATGCCCAGCCGACCACCACACACCAACCTGCCTCTTCACTACAAGTCTACATACTGCTGATCAATCCAGCGTTCTTTCTAGCCATATACCTCTCAGATAATTTATATTTCCAGATTACTGTAACTTGAGAAATGCGGTAAGAGAATGTGAGTTTTCACACCAGACTTCTCTTTATGAGCAGAGCATTTATTATATATAAATGTGTATGCATTTAATTGTATAGAAACTAAATTCAATATTAATAAATTTGATGTATAGTAATGAACACTACGGTTGCAGAAAACAATACAGATCTCAATTATTTCGGCTGCAAAAATATACGTCATCTTAAGTATTTGGTACGGATTTGTTTAAAGAACTGCTTCATCATTAATTGTTTTTCTTTTCATTGAAATAATTTTCAGTCTCATTGATAATTTCCTGTTTCATTAAAAATACGTTAAATAAAACAACAATAAATGAGGCTAATAGGAGAAGGGTATACTGTACCAGGATCTACAACAGTTTGGTGACAGTAAGTTTTTCTTGGTGTTAGTGTAAGAAGGCAAGATCAGCGGTATTCTGCAGGCTAAAACAGGAAAATCCCCCGAGAACCGGCGGTGTTCTACAGGCTATAATAAGAACATGCCCACCTCACACTCCGCCCGGTACCTTGCACACCCGGTTCACTGTGGAAGACTCGTCGCCTCCTTGTAATAATGACTGTTTTCTAGCCAAGAAATTTTAGTAAATAATTAAGTAATTCTAGTGTTTGTAATGCTAACAATCCCCTGTAATCAGAAAAACAATAACAGTTATTAATTATAGGGGAAATTCATGAAGTTCATTACCGTTATTTTTGAGTTATTTAGCCTGATTACTCTTTTGTTATTTTGGCTAACTTCATACTTTAATAAGGCTAGCAAAGTTTCAGGCAAGTTCACGAGAGGCTAGATTAAGTTAGGTAAAGCTTGAGTTAGGCTACATAGGACCTAGATTAAGCTTAGGCATATTTTAAGGTAGATCAGTTACCTAGGGAAAAAAATTACCACTGCTTCGTCCATTAAAATAGAATGTAGGTGACTAGGATAAGTTTAGGCATGTTAAAATGGAACTAAATTCAATGATCCTTTCCTAGGTTTGTGAGGCTATAGGTTTAAGATAGGTTGGGGCTAGAGAAGATTAGGCTCGGTTTTTCATGGCAGCAATAGACCCATATATTCTGTAAGTGGCCTAGACTAGGCACGATGTGCCAGTAAGTCACCACTTATATCAGGGATTCTACTTGGCACTACGTGAAATCACGATAAGCACAATATGTTGGTTCAAAGACATAAACACTTAATGCAACACGGTTACCACAGGAGAACTATGTATCATCATACAGGAAATTTTGATAACGGCAAATACTGTTTTGCCTCTGCTTCGTCCATTTCTAAAGAATGTTTGATTTGATATAATATACTCGTAATGAATTGAAGCTGTTGTCAGTTCACAGGGGGTAGAGAGGGTCTTCTCGCCACGTGTTAGCTGCAACACACACACCATTCATACTAATAGTATTAGTTTCCAGCTAAAGTAGGAATGAACTCATAGTATTGCACAATGCATACCTTTATAATGCATTTCCTTATGCATGCTCACTGAACAGATTTTTCCCTGCAACATCAACCAATGTTAAATAAATATAATTATTAAATTCTCATTTGGTGTTACTGCCTAATAGTAGTGTTAGTGGTAGGGTAGTGTAAAATAATTTTTTTTATATGTATGTATGTATACCTATGTATGTATATGTATATGTATGTGTATATGTATGTGTATATGTATATGTATCTCTATGTGTATATGTATATGTATGTGTATCTCTATGTGAATGTGTATATGTATGTATGTAATATATGTATGTATGTATGTAATATATGTATGCATGTAATATATGTATGTATGTATGTAATATATGTATGTACGTAATATATGTTTGTATGTATGTAATATATGTTCATATGTATGTAATATATGTTTGTAGGTATGTATGTATGTATGTATGTAATATATGTAGTATGTAGTATATGCATGTAATATATATATGTATGTAATATATGTATGTGTGTAATATATGTATGTATGTATGTAATATATGTTTGTATGTATGTATGTATGTAATATATGTATGTATGTATGTAATATATGTATGTATGTAATATATGTATGTATGTAATATATGTATGTAATGTATGTATGTAATGTATGTATGTATTGTATGCATGTAATGTATGTATGTAATGATGTAGTATGTATGTAATGTATGTATCTATGTATGTATGTATGTATATAATGTATGAATGTATGTTATGTATGTATGTATGAAATGTATGTATGTATGTATGTATATATATATGTAATTAATAAAAAATAATTTTCAGTAACACAATATTATCTTTTTGCATTATCGTTTTGCATGGAAGTTTTTAATTTCCTTCAATTTGCAATAAAAAGTATCAAGAGGAAATGAATTTTTGTCTTCACGGTCCTAGATAAGCCAGACTGTTTAAGGTAATTATATATAACAAAAGGGGGGGGGAGTGAAAAATGAAAGGTTTACGAATGAAATGTGTTGGAAAATTGAAATTTAGGAACTAAATAAACTAAATCGGGACAGTGTATTATGGTTTAAATGAGGTTGCAGATAAAAACGGCATCATACTGTTCCCTTCTAGTTGAGAGTCTAGGCAGATCAAGGTTAAGCCTAACGTCCTCTGTATTCAATTCTTTATAATGGTACCCAAGTTTGAATGTGATGATCCTAAGAAACTTATGTTGGATTCTTTCGATTATTAATGATTTTTGCTGTGTGTAAGGAGACCAAATGAATCTCTCGCAGGCAAACCAGAATAGCCTTCGGCTAGGTTGGGTGGCGGGACATAAAGGCATTCAAAACTGGTCGGTGAATAGACCGAGAAATTGGCGAAGGAGGGCGCCTCACGAACGCCCATTGGCCCGGGGCCTTTCTGCAGCATCTCGTACAGAAATCCTGTGGGGCCATTGAAAATGGCTAACAGGCAAACATACAATATATTGGAAAAATATTGCGGGGCTGAGGCACTCTAAGATTTTCTGGAGGACCCCTCAAAGACTCGCACAAACTATATCCTCGGCAAAACAAGAGTGGAGCTAAGGAGAATTACTGCCCTAGTATCAGGGCAGGGCATTGCCATTTAAGGAAACATCTGCATAATATGGGTCTCTCAGCGGACCCACTTTGCAGAAAATGCGGACCAAGGATGAGACACCGTTTCACCTTCTTGGGAGGGGGCGTACACTATGTTCGCAGACGTTTGGCGCCCACAATTTGGAGCCGAAGGCGGGATCAGAAATTTCACCGAGTCGATTTAATGATACAGGGTTGATGTGAGGCGCTTGTACGGGGTGCATAATGGGCCCAGCTGAGGTCTAAGTGCTGAACCTTCTTTTCGAGGCCCCGAGTTTCTAGATTAGATTAAATTAGAAGGAGAGCAAATACAAGGTACAAATACAAGCTAAAGTTTCTTGTGAAATCAATTCAATGCAATGTACTCTTCTACTAGCTACATCATATTAAGGTACATGAATATAATTCCACTACTTAAGTCAGAAGAATGTCGGTTAATCCGGAAAGCCAACTTTACAGACTAAATTTCTCAATTTTACGGAATTTTATCAAAAAGGAAATATCAAGTTTGAAATGTCTGCGATTTTCAATTTTTTAGTTATGCAGAAATCACACACACATACACCAGTTTCCATTTTTTACGCTCTCTTACTGCTGGTTAGTGAAGTATTGTAATCCTGTCAAATTTTCGAAATCGTGTTTATAAGTTCCCTAAAACCGAAAAAGTGGTTTTAGGAACAACCACCACAACTATGTGTATGGGAGAGTGATCCATACAACTCAAAAACGAAAAATCGCAGTATGTTCAAATTTGATATTTCGTTTAAGTTCCATCATCGGCCCTGACAATAAGATTTTGGAGAAAATCGGTCAACCGGAAGTACCAATTACTGAATGATTTTTCAACTTTTTGCGATTTTCTTGAAAATGGGTGTAATGATTGTCTTTAAACTTAGTTAACCAACTACATGTTTAGAGAGCTTTTAAGAACATTTATTTGAAACATTTTTCTGAGTAAATTCATTTAACGGGGTTTTTGGGGATGAAGGCTGATGTTATATTTTCTTTTGAAGTGCTATCATAATTTTCTAAACAATTATATCATCTATACGATATTAATGAGATTTAAATATGTTGACAAAATTCCAAATTTCGAGAACTTAGGATTTTCTCCAAAGTTCTTCTGTTAAGTATTGGAAGACTTATAAGCCGGCAACAGGAAGGGGGACCTACCACCTAGTGAACGCGAGTTATTACCTACTGCGGCAATGCAAAACGCAAAATACTTAGCATCCGCTTGCCAGAAGCTTACCAAACCGACTTCTAAGGATATCACATCCGTCCATCAAATGAAATCTCTTTTATTAGAGACTATTTCCGATCGGTTCACGTATATACCGACGGTTCAGCTACAGAAGCGCGAGCAAATGGAGGAGCTGGGATATTTACTACAGACTTGCAGATTTCCATCCTAGTAGGTAGGTTAGCTAGTAACATCTGGAGGAGAAGTGAGATCTATCCTCCTTGCCCTAAGAAACTCTGACCAGCAGAGACGATAGAAAAATAATATTCTGCGTAGACATTCAATCAACAGGTTTGTCTCTAACCGAGACAGTTACCAGCGAGGTTGGCGATTTTCTGAAGTGCAGGAGTCTGATCTTATAGAACGTGGTTCCGAAGTTTTTTTGCATTGGATCCCAGCGCATACCGGAATGAAGAGGCGGACTGGCTGGCCAGATTGGTCATGGTACAGACAAACCACCCACTGCCGCTAGGTAAAGCTAAAAGAACTATTAAGAGCACACTTGACACCCGAATTAGGGAAATTTATAACAGAAAAGCGGAAAGGAAAAAAGGATGCCAGAACGATTACCTTGAAATTTGCCTACCGCCAGTTGGTAGTGTGCATCACCGGACACGATTACCTAGCAAAGCACCTGCAGCACATTGACATAGCCGGAAGTGCCATCTGCACTTGTGTTCCTGTGCGGAAATGAGTTCCGAGCATTTAGACTCGTGCCCTACATGGCAGGACATTGGAGAAAGTTTTCAACCTGGCGAAGGAATCTACCTTAGGAAAGCATTTCTATACTAGACTGCTAAGGCGCATATGGCCGAAATGGCAATTTCCACTAGGCATTGTAAAAAAAAAAAAATTCTCCATAAAAACACAAAATTGCAATAAGAGAAAGTGGGAAAATGTTTCAGACTCAATTGGCAATAACTAAATTGCAGTAACAGAAAGTGGAGAAATGTATCACATTCGGTTGGCAAGAACTAAATTGCAGTAAGAGAAAGTGGGGAAATGTACTACATTCTGTGGGTATGATCTAAATTGCCGTAAGAGGATGTGGGGAAATGTATCACATTCAGTTTGCAAGAACTAAATTGCAATAAAAGAAAGTGGGTAAATGTATCACATTCAGTTTCCAGAAACTAAAATGGAATAAGTGAAAGTGGAGAAATGTATCAGATTCAGTTGGCAATAACTAAATTGCAGTAAGAGAAAGTGGGGAAATCTATCACATCCAGTTGGCAAGAACTAAATTGCAGTATGAAAAAGTGGGGAAATGTATCACATTCTCTTTGCAAGAACTAAATTGCCGTAAGATAATGTGGGGAAATGTATCAGATTCAGTTGGCAAGAACTAAATTGCAATAAAAGAAAGTGGGTCAATGTATCACATTTAATTGGCAAGAACTAAATTGCAATAAGAGAAAGTGGGGAAATGTATCACATCCAGTTGGCAAGAACTAAACTGCAGTAAGAGAAAGTGGGGAAATGTATCAGATTCAGTTGGCAATAACTAAATTGCAGTAAGAGAAAGTGGGGAAATCTATCACATCCAGTTGGCAAGAACTAAATTGCAGTATGAAAAAGTGGGGAAATGTATCACATTCTCTTTGCAAGAACTAAATTGCCGTAAGATAATGTGGGGAAATGTATCAGATTCAGTTGGCAAGAACTAAATTGCAATAAAAGAAAGTGGGTCAATGTATCACATTTAATTGGCAAGAACTAAACTGCAATAAGAGCAAGTGGGGTAATGTATCAGATTCTGTTGGTAAGAACTAAACTGCAATAAGAGAAGGTGTGAAAATGTATCACATTCTGACGGCAAGAACGAAATTGCAATAAGAGAAAGTGGGGAAAGGTATCACATCCAGTTCGCAGTAACTCAATTTCAATAAGAGAAAGTGGGGAAATGTTTCAGACTCAGTTGGCAATAACTAAATTGCAGTAACAGAAAGTGGGAAAATGTGTCACATTCTATTGGTAAGAACTAAATTGCAGTAAGAGAAAGGGGGGAAATGTGTCACATTCAGTTGGCAAGAACTAACTTGCAGTAAGAGAATGTGGGGAAATGTATCACATTCAGTTGGGAAGAACTAAATTGAAATAAGAGAAAGTGGGGAATGTATCACATTTAATTGGCAAGAACTAAATTGCAATAAGAGAAAGTGGGGAAATGTATCACATTCGGTTGGCAAGAACTAAATTGCAGTAAGAGAAAGTGGAAAAATGTATCACATTCGGTTGGCAAGAACTAAATTGCCGCAAGAGAAACTGGGGAAATGTATCACATTCGGTTGGCAAG
>JAAEAF010007429.1:0-43222 GCA_011037195.1 Triatoma infestans | reverse complement strand
GCAAGCATTTTTTGGTGATATGTTTTTTGTAACTATGTGCGCAACAGTACTCAGCGTATTTTTGGAATCACCTCTAATGATAATAGAAAAAATTATATTTGGCAGACGTAAGTTTAATGAAAAAAAAAAAAAAATCAATTTTAGTAAGAATATAAACTAAATGAAATAGTAAGAAATAAAAATGAAAAACTTATTTACAGGAGAAACCCCATTGCGAAAACAGCAACAGATGGAGCCAGTGACGCTGATTGAGCCAAGTCACAGAAATCAAAGTGGTGGGGAAAATCTAGCTCAATAAAGAATATTTAATTTTTTTTAACAAATCTCTCCTATATACCCAAAAATTATTATTAAAAAGTACCTTCTGTATCATATATATTTTTTTTATATTTTCATTTGATTTAAAATAATATTGTGTTCAGTCGATTTTATTAATTTTGTAACCATATTCTCTATAACTAATAAATTTTACAATATTCGATTTCAGAGACGCTATCAATACAAGTTACAGCAAACAGTCATTGAAATTGTAAAGATTAGGTTTTTCCGAGAATAAGTATAATATAAAGATTTAATTTCCAAAGAAATGTATTAATTTAATTTAATTTCTTTATTTGTTTTAGGACTTATAAGTCCTATACAAAGAGTTGAATTTTTACATAATTAATACACACTGTATGAGAAGAAAATAATAATAGAAACAAGAACGAAAAAACTTAATTAATATGGTGTAGATAAACATAAAGAGATAATTAACGAAAGAAAGATTACATGAAGTTGAATGGACAAGTATTGAAAATAATAATAATAATTGTATAAAATATGCATAATTAACTCATACTAATATACAAACAAAGACAGAAAACGAAAAAAAAAAGTACTACGAGTAAGAGAAAGTAATAAATAAAATAAAATAAAAAACAGCCATAATTATATATATATATATATATTTTGAGGTACCTACTCAAAAAATGAAATAAAAAAATTACTCTTCTATACCTAAACTAGTCTAGTTAGTAAGTGATATTTGAACAAAAAGTAAAGACCCGTTGTGGAATAAGTAAAACTAAATGAAAAAAAAAGGGTATCCATGGATAAGTAACGTATTTACGGAGGGGTTGGGAGTGGCCTATTTTTAAAACATGTATCAAAATAAAGGAAGAGATTTCTGACTATTATGTCATCGCTGGCACGTACGATATTGAAGGTAAAGAAATTTATTATTTGCCGTTAAAAAAATCTGGTGTGAAAACACTCACACAACTTACTCTGACCCCAGTTCTCAAAATTGTAATTGACAAATTTTATAGTTACTGTGTTATATATTTAATTAAAGGGGCGGGTGTTGGTGTAGTGGTTATGAGCATGGACTTGTAAGTGGGAGGGCCTCAGTTCGAGTCCCGCGTATAACTGCTAAATTTTATATTGGTATGAAAAATGTTAACAGTAAAGAAGGTGCCTCCGCCCACGTCCACGACACCTAATTTTGTAGTTGGACGCTAAGCCCGCCTGAACATATAGGCATTACTTTACTTATATTTAATTAAATTCATCGGAGTTCATCGAAAACTAAAAAAAAATTGTTCAGTAGAGCGCACTTCCGGTTTAATAATTTTCTTGAAACTCGGAATTTGGGCCATCTCTTTATTTCTAATTAACTTTTTATAGATGGTAAAACTATGTAAGTGTAATGTGATAACAAGAAGGAGTGATAACAGAACTATGTAATTTTTAATTATAAAAATTATAACTAGTGGTGCCAGCCAGCCGCGGTAAGTGCACGGTCAAGGGGACCGCCCGCCAAAGACACACCGCTTTCACAAGGGTCAACAAATCTCTCAAAATACCGACCACCTGGCTACAGTCCTTTGATAACCGCCAACCTCTATTTGAAAAGGGGCCTTAAACGAATTTTCCCAGAGAAATGTTTTAGATAAAAGTTGTAGATTTGTGTATGTGTAGTTGATATACCAACTTTAAGGAAAATTGTCGGAACCATTTTTGAGAAAATCGCAAGAAAGAGAAAACAAAACATTCAGTAAAGTGGTATTTCCGGTTGAGGCATTTTGACAGATAACGCCATTGGATCCCATGGTGATACCTAAACGGAATATCAACTTTGAACTTTCTACGATTTTTTGTTTTTGAGCTCTGCTGTTCACATACATACACACATACACACCACACACACACACACACACACACACACACACCATTTTTTAAAAACCTTTTTTTATGGATACAGGGAACCTCAAAACGGATATATCCGATGAAAACTCGATATCTAAAATTTGGTACGATTACAATTCTTCCTCTAAGTAGTAAGGGAAAGTAATAAACAATCTTTAGTTATGATGGCAAGAATTTTGTCGGGGAACATCTAATGCGTAGTATATTTTTGATAACAAGTAAAATAAAAAGTAATGTAATACTTAACTGAAAATACCAAATTTCGGTATTTTGTATTATATATTTCATGAAGTGTGTCTCACTCACGATGTACGCTAATGAAGCTGTTGTAGTTTAAGTTTAGAAATGTATTATTATATCGTCCTATGTTTTATGGGACGCAAAAATATGAATAAATGAATTAGAAAATGGTTAATTATTCAAAGTTTATTTAATTTAAGAATTTGACTTTAGCAGTATTGCACGATCATGTTTATTAGACAAATAGAAGAATAAAGAAGGATAACAAACTATAAAATTAAAAGAATCATGATTTTCTTAGACAAATGAACCAAGATAACACGAAGTTTCTGATGTGTGGAAAAAACTGTTGTAAAAATTCACACAAAATGCATTTCTTATAGTCCTAAGTAAGTAACTAATTCTCTTTAAACTTCGACCTTTTAATAACTATTGTTGTCTTCAATAGTTTAAAGCAAAGAGAGCCAACACTACAATGAATGGTATATCCTCCAACTTCAGGAGGTACAGCTGCCCTTGTGATGGCACCGCTCTCCAGAATCTTTAAAATCAATTTGTGCGAAAAAAAGGCTGTTAAAACAAATTTTTTTTTTTAGGCTTAGTAAGCGTGTGAGTATACCAAATTTAAAGAAACCCGCTGATATTTCGAAAAACCTTAAAAGATTTTTTAAGAAGGCAGTTGAGAAAATGTACTTAAGAAATTTTAAAAATTTAATTTAATTTTCATTGACATTATATTATATGCCATTAAACATATAATATAAGTGATAGGACAATAAACTGAAATGGTTCAAAACATCACCATCCTTTCCATAGAACCATTTTATTACTTTCTCTTACTCCTAGTAAGAGAGGAAGTATTGTAATCGTGTCAATTTTTCGATATCGAGTTTTAACCGGAAATATCCGTTTTGACACCCCCTGAGTCCAAAAAAGTGTTTTTGCAAATGGTCTGTGTGTGTGTTGTGTATCTGAACAGCATAGCTCAAAAATGAAAAACCGTAGAAAGTTGAAACTTGATATTCCGCTTAGGTATCCGTGGCACCAGACAATGGGTCATCTGTCAAAATTCCACAACCGGAAGTACCACTTTACTAGTTGGTTCTTTACCTTTTTGGGTTTTTCTCAAAAATGAGTCTAACGATTTTCTTCAAACTATGTATATCAACTACACATACAATGAACTACAACTTTTATTTGAAATGTTTCTTTGGGAAAATTCATTTAAGGGCGGTATGGGGGCGGGGTGGGGTTAGGGTTCATCTAAACTGCTATTTCAGTTTATTAAACAATTCTATCATTTAAATAATGTTAATTAGATTTGAATATGTTGATGAAATTCCAAGTTAAAATCGAATAACCGGAAGTGCGTTTACATTACCACTTTACTAAATGATTTTTCGCGATTTTCTCAAAAATGACCTCGACGATTTTCTTGAAACTTCCTATATAAACTAAACATACAATGATCTACAACTTTTATTTAAAACGTTTCTCTGGCAAAATTCATTTAAGGGCCTTTTGGAGGAATGGGTAGGTTAAAGTGCTATCATAGTTGATTATACAATTCTATCATCCAAACAAAATTAATCAGAAACAATAGATGGCCAAAATTCCGAGTTTCAAGAAAATTAGTGAACCGGCAGCGCGCTTGTATTGAACAGTTTTTTCAGTTTTGGACGAATTTCAATAAAGTTGGTACACAAACTATAAAATTTGAGAACTGGAGTAAGAGAAAGTTGTGTGAGTATTTCACACCAAAATTTTTTTATTTAATCATACATTTTAAATATACATTTAATGTGTGGTATTTATCCAGCATTGCAGACTCATCCACATAATCAATATGTTTGATAATTTGTCACAGTTACAATATCTTCGCTTCAGCTAAATTGAGCTGCATACATTTCCGGTTAACACACACACACACACACATATGTATCGAAATTTTAGCTTCGACCAGTCTCAAACAATTGCGTTTTTTTCTCATCTAACTGAAAGGTAATTTATATATTTTTATTAATTCATCCTTTCGCATCTGCGTTATTTTGTCGGTAAAATTTCTTTCATCTGCCTCTGGGTTTCATTTATCTTCGAAAGTTTTGCGTTCACGACAGAAATATTTTGGCCCTCCGGGCCAGATATTGACCACATTTTTATTAATTAATTTTATTACTCATCATTATATTTGAGAGTGTATGATATTCTTTTTAAGTTTAAAAAAACAATAATAATAATAATAATAATCAGGAATAAAACTAGAGCAAATGACATAGTGTTCATGAACGAATAGAAGTAATGACAATGAGATCTTTATACGGCAATGGCCAGAGGAGTTTTTAATGAATAAAGAATTCTTTGTTGCTTCTACGTTTCGGGATACTATTGGTGGGTGCCCTTCTTCAGGAGCTCTGCAAAATTGATTATTGAAACAGTTACAATATTATAAAGTATTGTACTGAAGAAAGAGTGCCTAGATATTAAATATTTGAGAAAGTAAACAAGAGGCATGAGAAAATTGAGATTGAAATGAAAGGAGAGTATTTTTACTTTCTTTTAACCTAGTAAAATTAAGGAAAAAAAAAATGTTAAGAGGTGGGAGGGATAAGTAATATATGTTTGTAGTAAGACGCGGCAATTTCAAATTTGGAACAACAAATTACTGACCAGTGTTTTTTTGTTTACGAGTTAGAAAAATATTATTATAAGTTGAAGTTATGATTTCTTTACCTTTTTTGAAATTGTTAGAGTTCGGATGGAATAGAAGTAATGGACCTTTATTTGCCAGCATGATGTAAATTTGGTGTTGACGTGCTTGAATTTTGTTTAAATTCTGTAATGTTAAATTCATTCTAAAAATACAATAAAAAAAATAATATGTGGAGTACTCATTCTCCAATTACGGAAATTACTACTGATAACAAAAACCATTCGTACATGGTGAGATGAGCACTTTCACATCGGTGAAATATAATTCCTGATAGAACCGTTTTTTTGTTTTTTTTTTCTTTTTACTTTCTCTTACTCCTAGTAAGAGGAAAGGAAGTATTGTAATCGTGTCAAATTTTCGATATCGAGTTTTCACCGGAAATATCCGTTTGAGGTCCCCTGAGTCCAAAAAAAGTGGTTTTTAGCGAATGGTCTGTGTGGTGTGTGTGTGTGTGTGTGTGTCTGTGTGTGTGTGTATGTATGTGAACAGCATAGCTCAAAAACGAAAAATCGTAGAAAGTTCAAACTTGATATTACGTTTAGGTATCACCATGGGATCTGACGGTGCGTTATGTGTCAATATTCCTCAACCGGAAGTACCACTTTATAGTTGTTTTTTTTACGTTTTTGCAATTTTCTCAAAAATGGCTCCGAAGATTTTCTTTAAACTTGCTATATCAACTACACATACAAAGAGCTACAACTTTTATTTGAAACATTTCTCCAGGAAAATTCATTTAAGGGCACTTCTGGGGGAGGGGTGGGGTTAGGTTTTCATCTTAACTGCTGTTTCAGTATATTAGACAATTCTGTCATCTAAATAATGTTAATTAGAATTAAATATGTTGTTGAAATTCCGAGTTTGAAAAAAAAAAATAGATAACCGGAAGTGCGTTTTTACTGAAATATAATTTTCAGTTTTCTGGTATTTTCTCGAAAATGGCTCCAACGATTTTCTTTAAACCAGCGTTGTTAACTATACATATAAAGAGCTACAACTTTTATTTGAAACTTTTCCCCTGATAAATTCATTTAAGGGGACTTTTGGGGGAGGGGGTTATGTTTTTCTTTAAAATGCTATCACAGTTGATTATACAATTCTGTCATCCAAATTGAAATAACTAGAAATTAATATATGACCCAAATTCCGAGTTTCAAGGAAATTAGTAAACCGGACAGTTTTACTGGACAGTGTTTTCACTTTTCGACGAATTTCATTAAATTTGGTACACTAACTATAAAATTTGTCAATTATAAGTTTGAGTACTGGAGTAAGAGAAAGTTGTGTGAGTGTTTCACACCAGATTTTTTTATAGATAGATATATGTATACCAGTTCACGGCGATGACCAAAATGTAACAATTTCCAACTCAGTTATTCTGTTGCCGATTAGATCATTTTAAAGACAATTTCATTAATTGATTGTCAAGAGTGTCTACTCCCAGGGACAAACAAACAATACACATATTCCAAGAACAAAATTATATTGCCCGCAGGAAGTCAGGTATTCGCAGAAACATTACACACAAAAACATTATTAATTTAATTATTACAATATATTATATTACATGCTGAATAAAACTCTTTTACTGTAAATGAGATATAATATATTATATAAATATTTGAAATGATACAAATGTATGCATATTTAAATAAATAATTCATATAATTATTCAGGATTTTATTATATTAAATTTTAAAATAAACTATTATTATAAAATTAACTCTGTAGATTAAAATTTTATTATTTCAAATTAATTTTAATAACATATTAAATATTTTCATGTCTCCTAAAAATAATAATTACTTAGCCGTTTACCTACCAACAAGATTTAAAATAAGGTTTTTTTGAATTCAGCAAAGAGAAAACTATATTTAAGTATCCTGATAAATTACTGAATAATTTCAATGGATTAGGTTAAATTATCTCAATGGTAGGATCTGTAATGTGATTGTTGTATATAGTGTTGTGCTTAGCACGAGGATATTGTGTGTGTAGATTTAGAGAGAGATATGTTTAAGAAATAGAGAATAAGAACCACTGTTTTAAATAAATAATTTAACTATATATTAATTTAATAACTTTATAAATAGTAACTAGTTGAAATGTATTTGGTGTGTTGTTGTTGTAGTGTAGTGGTAGCTTGTAGTGGCTTGAGCGGTTTTGAAAAATGGCTTTTGAGTATATATGTTTATGTGAAAGAAGAATGAGAAATAAGAAAGTAGTCACCACTGCTAACAATAAATATATTCTATTAAAATGATGACTACAAGTTATTTGCAAAGAATGTATAAACTTATTAATATATTGTGGAACAGGCACTGATGCTAAGATAACGAAAAATAAGTGTTCTGCTTGAATGTCTACAACAGGCTGCCCAAATCCTTTCAAATAATGAGGGAGTTTTATTGTGTTACCCTAACTGTTTCTGGCCCTTTGTCTCTTGGTTTGCATTGACCTAAATTATAGTACCTGGCTCTTTTCCCTTCACTAAAATACACTGTTTGAACTAGCTAAAATTCACAAAATTATTTTACCTAACGAACCTCCTCAAACATTTAACTCTCCATTCTTCCTTAACAGTTCCTGAGGAAGGACTCCAGAAGTGTCCGAAACGTCGAGTAAACTTTTTTTTAAAAATAAAAAGTTTCTACTTTGGCCCCAGCCAGCTAATTTTATAGCTTATTTTACTAAACTATTTTCAAATTCTTATATATTTTTTTTTTTTTTAATTTAAGGCGTCTCAACATCTGTCATTTGCGCCCGGAGCCTTCTCAGTGCACTGCCGGCCTCCGGACAGTGTTCTCCCGTTACAGACAACACTGTCCATCACCGGACAGTGAGCTGTAGGGGCTCCTAGGAAGAGAAAATCTAAGGGTAGCACGGCTGGATTCGAACCCGTGATTCTTATATTCTTTCATTTCTTTCTTCCACTACATATTGTTAATCGTGAATAATGAATTAAGTTTGTAATTATACAATAATTCTTGCAAACTCATATCTTCTTGGAGGAAGATCTGCAATAATAAAACAGATTGATTCAAATAAACATAAAACATCTCTTGATGCAGGTAGCATCAACTTCAAAAATAACTGCATTTTTGAAAACTGAAAAGATTTGGAGTAAATGAAAAATAGTTATTATGGAGGGTGAAGGTAAAATTAATCCAGATAGGAGCATTCTCTTTCAAAAGAGTCAATGAGTTCATTTACCTTAGATCTCAAGTCAATTCCTTCAACGACATTAACCAAGAGATAAAAAGGAGAATCATGACTGCCAATAGGTGCTATTTCGGCCTGGTAAAATTTTTTAAAAGCAGCCTAGTATCAAGTAAGTCGAAGTTCAGGCTGTACAAACACTAATCCGCCCCATCCTCACGTACGCATCCCAAACATGGACCCTCCCAAAAGCAAGTGAGCGTAACCTTCTTGTCTTCGAAAGGAGAATTCTTAGAAGAATCCTTGGACCCGTAAGGGAGGAAGGCAGATAGAGGATAAGAAAGAATCAGGAGGTATATGAGCTGTTTGGGGAAGCAGATGTTGGGCGGATAATAAAACTTAGTCGGCTTAGCTGGGCAGGACATGTAGCCCGAATGGGAGAGACAGACCCCATCCCAAGACTATTGAACGGAGAGATGGGTCAGAGCAGGAAGGTAGGTAGACCTAAACTAAGATGGCAAGATGGAGTAGCCAACGATGCAAGAAGCCCACTGGGGGTTTCTAATTGGAGAGCGGCAGCACAAAACCGCGACGAATATCACAAATTACTAGGGGAGGCCAGGACCCACTATAGGGTTGTTGAGCCACGGAGATAGATAGATAGAAGGTAAAATTAGCTACTGCATTTGTTTTTCATTCTATCATGCATTATTAAAGTTTTAAAAATATGGACCATACCACCAAATTACAGAAGGGGGTTAGAAATATTTCCATATTTTAAACACGTTATATTCCCCACAAAAATTTGAATTTATTAATTGAATTTGCAATATATGTTGTCCCGGCATTAATGCTACTGTAGACAGTGTATTTACCCTTGCAAATGATTACTGGAGCAGTGAAAAATTACAATTATCTGCAGAAATACTAGCTACTGTTGTAGCGGTACTTAAAATTACATGCTCAACTTGCGGGATGCAAGTGCGCTCTTCGAAGACAATCAGAACTATCGAAAAACATTCATTCTAAAGGAAAATATGGTTTCAAGAATTAAAATGATTTAAGTATTTATATATTAAATTTCTAATAATTTTTGCATTATTTTTTAAAGCTATACAGCCAAATGATAGGGATGATTTTTTTTTTTCACAACCCAATCAATCACCTCGATCTAATGAAATTCCATCCGTACTCCTTTTGTAAAAAAAAAATAATTGTTCACCTATTCAAAATGGTAAAACTATACTTGTACCGAAATAATACTGCAGATTAGAAGAGGGTAGTTTAACGCTATTGTTCCCTTAAGAACCCTCCAAAAAATTAACTTTTCCCACAAAATGATTTTCATATAAAAGTGATAGATATTTATCAGTTTAGATAGTAAATATAAAGAAAATTGTAAAAACTGAAAAAAAAACTATTCAGTAAAGACGCACTTTCTGTGTAATGGATTATGCCTGAAACCTTCATGACAGATGCGATATTAATACCTAAATGGATTAATAAGTTTGTGCATCCTGCAATTTTTCGTTCACGTAACATTAACTGGCACACTAGTTGATTGTAGAAATTAGACTGTTTAAAAAATGCACCTCTGGGTAGTTAAAATCTGGCCTCTATATTTGATTTCTAGAAGGGGGTTAAAAGACAGTAGTGGCCTCGAGTTCCCTGACATCTCTTGTAATGGTGCCTTGTACCCGCGTTTTTACCCTTTTCCACCCAACGTACAAATTTCTTTTAAAAATGATTGTATTATATTTTATTTTATTATATTTCCAATTATTTCTATTTTTCCATTTGCTTCTTCCATTACACATCCAAGTCCATGTTCCATTGATTTTTTTTACATCAAAAGAAAAATTCAAAGATTTTTTTTTTTTTAAAGAAAATTTCGAAATTAAAAAAAATACATTTTTCAGGTACACTGATTTTCTTTTATTTTTTTTTAAATGTATATACGAGGTGTGTAAATTAAGTAATGAGACTGATTTTTTATCCTTTGTTTATTCAAATAAAATTACAATTCAACATTGTCCCCTTCAAAGTAACTACCTTGGGAAGCTACACAACGCTGAAGACGATTCTTCCATTCGTCATAGCAGTGCTGGAACTCGGATACTGGAATAGACTTCAGTTGGTCGGTTACGGCTGTGATTTTTCAATTTGGGGAACAAAAAAAGTCACATGGACTCAAGTCGGGTGAATAAGGAGGCTGAGGAGCCACAGGAATGTTATTACTGGCCAAATACTCATTAATAGAAATCGCGGTGTGACACGGAGCATTGTCGTGATGCAACACCCACTTGTTTTTGATGTGTGGTCTCACACGCATGACTCTTTTTCGAAGTCTCTCAAGAACTTCTCGGTAAAAATGTTGGTTTACCATTTGGCATTGAGGCACAAATTCTTTGTGAACGATTCCTTGGCTATCAAAAAAGCAAATCAGCATGCATTTGATTTTTGACTTGCTCATTCTTGCTTCTTTTGGCCTTGGAGAGGTTGAAGTGTGCCATTGCATGCTCTGACGCTTAGTTTCTGGGTCATACTCAAACACCCAAGACTCGTCTCCTGTAATAACACGTTCCAAAAAATTGGGATCGTTTTCAATTGCTCCCAAAAAGTCAAGGCTCCTTTCCTTTCTGATGTCTTTTTGGTCTTGTGAAAGATTTTTCGGAACCATTTTTGCACAAATTTTTCTCATCCCCAATTCATTAGTCAAAATTTGATGAACGGTTGTGTGAGTCAAATTCAAACTCTTCGCCGATCATTCGGACTGTCAATCGACGATCTGAACGCACGAGATCGCGGATTCTGCCAACATTTTCGTCGGTTCTTGAAGATGAAGGCCTTCCGCTGCGAGGCTCGTCTTCAATTGATTCCCTTCCTTGTGCAAACGACTTAAACCACCTAAAAACCTGTGCTCTCGACAAAACATTGTCTCCATAGGCCTGGCACAGTTTTTCAAATGTTTCCGTTGCACTGTGCCCAAGTCTGAAGCAAAACCTGATAGCACAACGTTGCTCGTAATTGATGTCACTCATTTTTAAAACGCACTGAAAAAACCTTGCTCACAAAAAAAGTCATTACGGACAGTGCAACAACTCTAGCATTTTCAAATTTGCATTGGTCGTGAATCAGATGTTTACTTGCCCTATGATATTTTCTCGTATGTATGTTTGTGAGAAAATATTTCGAAAACGAAAAAAAAACGCTGAAATATCAAACTTCGTATTTCAGTTAGTATGGAGTTTCCGGTCAACCGGAAGTGCTACTGAAAAGTATCGACTTTCCCGTTTTTTTTTTTGCAATTTTCTTTAAGCATACACATGGCGAAGTCATGCATAATAAGTTATAAGAAATAACTTTACATTTAATGACGTTATTACAAAAAAAACATCCAAGCTTTATAGGGCTACCGGAAATTTAATGACCAAGGGAGCCATCACTGCCTTAGTGTAGAAGAAAAAAAATTAATTAAACGTTGAAAACTGTCTGAACAGGTAAATGTCTATCACATTTATTCGAAACAATCTTATTCTCGAAAATTTATTTTTAGTGGTGTTCTTGGGAAGACAGCTTTCACCTGAAGTACCACTTTAGTACAATATAGGTGCTATCACCTATATAATAATGAGGTATATATAATGGTATACCAAGTTTGAAGAAAATGAGTTAATTCCGAAAGTTATTAACTACCACTTTACAGAAGACACATTCGAGTTTTTTTGGAATTTTAACGGAAACGGCCACTACGATTTTGTTTAAAAACCGGAAATGTTAACTATACAGATATAAAGCTATGCTTTTGAAGAATCTGTAACGTTATATTCAAATGCTAAGTTTGGGTAATATTTTTTTTGCGCTATTTTCGGCATTGCAGTGTAGAAATATTCAATTTCTACTTACCATCTGTGTTCCAACCAATATTTATCCCCACCACTCTATGCATACATGTTAGTGGTAACTGAAGTAAAAATTGCCTAGTGTTCTGATAAAATTTCATTATAAAAAATCCTTTTTCTCATAACAATATGAAAAAATATATTTTGTCACAATTATTTTTTAGATCTTGTAAGGGTGTTGTGAGGAGATGTTGGTTGTTGCTTGATGAGTGATAATAACACCTTAAGATTTGGTTAAGATATATAATTGATATATATGTATATGACTGACTGCCAAGGACTTTACACTGTAGAGTTTAGAACTGAACTGAACTGACAGACTGACGTGGCTAAAATGATATGTGTAAATCAACAGAATGATGTCTGATGTGTAAAACTGAATTTAACAGAATGATTTTTGACTGTCTCTCTCTCTCATATATATATATATACACGGGTCGAGCCTCTCCTCTCTGTGCGAGAGGGGCTGTTTCTCTCCGCTAGAGTGGATGAGGGTGGGGGTTCACCGGGGTTCACCAAAACCCCGATTATATATCTTAACCAAATCTTAAGGTGTTATTTATCACTCATCAAGCAACAACCAACATCTCCTCACAACACCCTTACAATCTCATTGTGGAGAAGTTTTGTAAATGTGTCTTGAATACATCTAATTCTAACTCTATTTACCATCTTTACAGTTCATATGAAATTGTATTATTGTTGTTTCTATGCAATGGTAAATTACATACAAGTATTACTGTAAATTTTATAATATAATCGAAATTTTTCCTTGTCTTCTATTGCTTGTGATTAATAATAAAAATCGTGCGTCACACTACTGTTTGTAAAGTGGCATATATTGTAAATAACTGATCGTAGTACATCAAGAATGCTGCATACAACAATACAACGTTACTTTATTAGCCGAATGGTGGGGGACGATTTTTTTTCACAACCCCAATCACCATATCCAATGAAATTCCATCCGTACTCCTTTTGTAAAAAAAAAAAAAAAATAGTTGGTCACCTTATACTAACATTTCTAAAAATTGTAGAACTATACTTGTACCGAAATAATACTGCAGATTAGAAGAGGCTAGTTTAACGCTATTGTTCCCTTGAGAATCCTCCAAAAAAATCAGTGCTTCCCGCGATTTTTCGTTTTGAAATATTTTGTTCACACACACACACACAATTCGCTAAAAATATTTTTATTTGTATAGGGGGGTACAGGGGACTTTAAACCTCAATTTCGAAAAAGTATATTTCCTCACTTCCGCTATATTACCTGGGAAATAAAAAGAAAGTAAAAATGAAGTTATATCTGTGCATCTTATCGTTTTTTTCCATAGAGACTCTGGATAATTCTTTTTTTCTGAAAAGCAAACGGTAGGTGAAGTAACTTTTAGAATCTCTGATAAGAATATGTTGAGACTTAAATAAATAAAAGAAAATGACGCATTGCTATACTTGCTCTTAAAGCAAGAGAAATTAAAAAAATTGTTTGGACATCCACTTTTACAGAACTGAGCACTAATGAAATAAACCAGAAATAATTTAAAACCGATAATATTATTTCAATTAAAAAAAGAAATAAATCCATGCTTATTAATATTATGAAGTACCATTATTTATTTAGATATCTAGGTGGTCTTACTTCTTATACAAGTTAATAAGTGTAGACAGACGACATGTTGTGAAAGTGCATTCATTTTGACAACAGCTGTTATTCAGTGACCAAAATAACCTTCCATTCCATATTACCACACAAGAGGTGGAAATCCCTTCTTAATAATTATGTTCTGTACAATTTAACTTCTCAAATAATAAATGTTTATTAAAAGAGAATTAGAGAGTTCTATAATAAAGCTTTAAAAAGAATTCTTTTAATGATTTAAAAGTATATAATTTTATTTTTATATGAATATAAATCCATATAATATACAGGTATTATATTTATAATTTATTTGATTTCTGTCTCTTTAAAGTCTTTGGCATAGTAATCGCTAATAATATTCTGGATTTCTTTAAAATAATGGTACGTATCTTTCAAAAAGAGAAACCAAATATAAATGTGAGGATTTTATGAAATACTATAATGTATACTAAAGAATGTGATTATGGTTTTTGTTGTGATTATGGTTTACTTATAATATTGAATTGTGGTGAGTCTGCAATGCTGGATGACAAGCAGGTTTCGGATTTTAGTCGTCCATGGACAGAGTAAAGTTATCAAGTTCGTGTAGAGGGTTGACTTCAACGATTCAATTGACTGACTATGCAGGAGGTTATATCAACTGACTGTTGAATTAGTAGAAAACCAGTAGGACATCTGGCCAATGGCATCTCAGCATTCCTCGGGATATGGAGGGATAGAATAAACAGATTATCAGCGGGGGTTTCTGATGGAATTCTATGGTAGCTGGGATATAAGTTTTGCACACACAATCAACAAGTGTAGTGTGTAACAGAAACATTAGGTTGATATCAACTCTCTACGGATGGTTCCTAGGTATCACTTTGAGAGGAATTTCCAAATTGTCCTACCGTACAGAAGCCATTGGAACTGTGAGCCCACCCCCATTGCTCGATATCTCGGTCTGAATAGAGACGGCTCCAAAACTCCGGCTGGGATCTGTGGGGGCAGGCCTAAATTTAAGATTAAGGCCAGTCTAGGGAAGTAAGCTACCGCCTTTTAGGCTAAAGTTATGGTGATACAACCTTACGCTAAGGAGATTATATGGCAAGGCTTATTGGGTAGGAAACTGGCCATATTCTCCGATAGTGGGCAGCCTTGAAAGCACTTTCTTCACACCAAATAGTCTCAAGAGTGGTGTGAAATAGCCTAACCACCCAAACCGAGGTGGGTGCTCGGAACAAGTCGACACTCGCCTGGGTACCGGGACATGCGGGATATCTGAGCAATGAGATAGCGGATGCCCTAACGAGGAAGGGTTCGAAGGATACCTTTATAGGCCCCGAACCCTTCTGCGGGTTGTCCAGGAGCCTAATTCAAATTTCTATTAAAGCGTGGCAAGAAGTACAGAGTACAGAGGCAGGAAAAACTCTTCATTAAGAGACATTTGCCTAAATTTACAAGGGATATACTGAGCCATAGCCGAAGGAATATAAGGCTAAAATGGGTCTACTAACAGAGCATTGTAGGGTGAATAGATACACACTCCAATTACTACTTGCAGATAACGCGGTATGCCGATTCTTCAAGACTGAGGAGGAAACCCCGGTACACATCCTTTGTGAGTGTACTGGCCTGGAGAGGACGAGGTTTCTTCAAGTGGGCCATGATCTTTATGACGGAGCCACTCTCGGCTTTACTAAGTCTGATTAAGAGGGCGAAACTGAGGGATATACTATAATTTTAGAGGATCCACACTAGACTTCCTGTTGTAGGTCGCAGAGTAATGAGACTCGCGTCCCCCTTCCCAATCTAATCTAATCTATCAACTCTCTACACGAACTTGAATCATTACTCTGACGAGAAATGTCACCCGAAACCGGTCTGGAACATTAGAAATATGCATGCTACGATGGATAAAATTCCCGTGATATTACATAATATCTATAAAATATACAATATAATTTTAAGAACGGACATATTCATACAAGGGAGCCATAGATGAAAACAAAGTGTTGAATATGTTGCTGAGTTACCTCAAAGGTAACTGTCAGACAAAACATAAAATATAATGCAGGAAGTTTCGAAATAACGCAGTCATCAACTACGAATTGCCACGCAGCTCTTTCAAGATTTTTCTTTTTGGATTTTGAAGATTTTAAATAATGTGTGATAAGTCTACGAATTGGTTTTGGAGTGTGGTTGCGGGAAGAGATGCCAAAAGACTGGGCCACAGCAATAATATGCCCTCCTATACACAAAAAAGGAGCTGATTAAAGTGCTCTAATTTTCGAGGAATTTCGCTGCTGAACACGGTTTACAAAATTCTGGCGATTCTCATCATGGGAAGAGTAAAAATGTAGCAGAATGTAGCAGACTACCAGTGCGGTTTCCGAAAAGGAAGATCAACAACAGACCACATCTTTACCATGAGAGCGGTGTTAGAAAAATGTTCCTCTTTAACCTGGTGCTGGAAATGGCAATAAGGAAAATAACATCCAATACTGGAGGCACCATATACAACCTCATGACTCAGTATTTAGCCTACGCGATGATGTAGTGCTTATTGCAAGATCTGCTGCGACACTAAAAACTGCATTCAGTGAGCTAGAGGAAGGAGCTGCTATTTTCGGGCTTCGCGTCAATGAAGGAAAAACGAAATATATGGTAACTACAAGAAGACAAAGGCATTTCCGAGAACTTCAAGTCGAGCCGTACCGTTTTGAAGGGGTAAGAGAATTTAAGTATTTATGAGCAGCCCTTACGGCCAAAAATGAGGTCAGCCATGACATTAGAAGTGAAATTTTTAGGAAATAGATGCCTATGGTCGCCAAGATTGACGATCCGTAATAAGTATGTCTCCAGGCAAGCTAAAGTTGCCATATACAAGACCATCCTCAGGCCAATCATTATGTATGGTTCTGATACTTGGACACTGACAGTAGCCGACGAATACAAACTCAACTGCTGGGAAAGGAAAGTGTTGAGATATATATATATATATATATAGGCCAGCAATAGAAAACGGCGTTTATCGGTGCTAAGAAAGATGACCATCGGACTAAGAAAGATGACTTAGTCACGGTGGTAATGCTGGGAAGATTGCGATGGTTAGGTCACCTCCACAGAATGGAAAGAGAGAGAGCGCCGTGGAAAGCATATGAAGGTCACCCGGGCGGCGGAAGTGGGATCGCAAGGGGGATTGCGATGGTTGCAGGATGTAGAGTCCGACCTCCGAAACATGAAAGTAAGGCAATGGAGAAAGAAGCTTATGGACAGGGATGTCTGGAACGATCTGCTGCAGGAAGCAAGGTCCTTCAAGAAGAAGAAGAAGAAATAATGCGTGAGAGCAATTGATCAGGCGAGAGTAAAATCAAGCTGGAGCAACACCGGAAGTGCTCGAATGTCCTACGTATAGCTAGGACAAGAGGGACAACAGGAAATATACAAGAGTCAAAAGAGTGCCACGGTTGGATAAAGGTCGACAGTATTCCTGGTTAGAATATGAAGCTCTTGAAAGTTTGTCAAGCTGATTAGACAGAGAAGAGTATCACAGTGCCCACTATGCTCTGACAAAATGCTCTAGCAGTTTGCTTTCATTCGAGTGGTGCTTATTTCTTCCGTCTTGAACATGGTTTTTACAACTGCCTATTAGGTATTTGGTAGGTATCATCCCTTAATTGATAAGTGTCTAAAATTTTAAAATATTACAAATTTTTTTATAGAACCTATTGTGATATTTGTTGGTATTATATTAATGTTATTTTGAATCTAGAAACCTTGTTTTCTAACCCGGAATACCTAAACAAAAAACTACTAACAAATTACATGGAAATACAAAACACGCATTATCGATTAGACAAACAAATACTAACTTGAGAAGAGAGTTATATATAATAATAATACTAATTTTTTGCAGGAATAAAGTTTGTATTAATAAATTATACAAAGAAAATTATATTCATTTAAACTAATTTGTTTGTACATTTATTTTATTTTATTTTTTTTTTTTTTACATACGTATAAACAAAAAATGGAGACAAAAATAAGTCTTGATATAGTATATACTCAACCAGCGGAGAAGTATACGCATCACAGTATATGGAGTGTTAATCAAAGACATATAATGTCATATAGAGATGGCCTTAGTAATACAGAGCCACATGTGATCCCTTAGCCCAGAGGCAATTAGTCAAACATGTGGTCTGTTGCTCTCACTTCTCCTTCACACTGCTGGGGTGTGAAACACACTTTTTTCACGCTTGTCACTTTTGATATAAACGCGTCGACACGTACATATGCTCATTAAAGTTTTTTTTTCTCTCTCTCTCTCTCTCACCGTATCTATTTTAAAGGTTCCACCAACGCTTCAAAGAGATATGGAAGAATGCATCAACCGGAAAAATATAATAAATAACCTTAGCTATTCAATATTGCTTATATTATAAATTAAGATTTAAAAATAATATTACCTATAATAAAGTGGGATAATATTAATAAAGTATATCATAGAAAGTGTATAGAACTATTTATAAAAAAAACTGTTATCTATTTTAATTAAAATAATTATTAGAAAAAAGAACTAAAAATTAGAATTGAATAATTTAGACGTAACTTATATTCATTAATATACTAAATTTATCCAGATCCCAATTTGAACTTTTGAAGTTCAACTGTCGACCAAACGATGTACTCAAAAACATTCCAATCCCTGGAATTAAAAATTCCCTTCTTAAACGGCCCAAACACCCTGGGAATCTTTACGCATATATTTGCAATTCCCTGCTATTATTAATGTATGTTACAGAATGTTTCATGATTCCCCTTTATTCCCGAAACTAATTATAATGATAAATTTGTTGTAAATAAATAGTAAAAATATACAATTATAATATGTTACTCTTTATAAAAAGATGTTTATTTTAATGAGATGTTTGTAGAGCAATGGCCAGAGGAGTTTTTAAAGAAAAAGAATTCTTTGTTGCTCTACGTTTCGGGTAATATTGGTGCCCTTCTTCAGGAGCTCTTTAGGGTAGGTGAGGAGTAAACGTTGAGAACGTTGAGACTGAAAAAAAAAAAACAGAGACAGACATTTTTGTCAGTCTCAACGTTCTCAACCTTTACTCCTCTCCGACCTTCAGAATTTCTCTTCTGATTCTCAAAATTTCTCCTTCTGATTTTTAGGAAATCATTGTAATTTTAAGGTCTGACGATTTGAATACGATGTTTGTTTTAATAAAATAACCTATGGCACAACAGCCCATGAAGACGGCTTTGCCAGACGGCGATTTGATGGTAAGCTCGCCGCAGTTCTCAAGCCGTTTAGTTCCGGCCTTCGCGACCTAGGGCGCTACTAACTGTAGTTTCCCACTTTTTATCACGATGCTGGGTCAACACCGACTTTCCCCTCACGGGAATCGAACCCTGAAATTCTCGCGCGATAGGCGAGTGCGCTAGCACGAAAGGACGTTTCAATTTATAAATTGATAATAATATAAATTAGTATATTAATCCAGTCTTATTAAATATATCATATATCATAGTTTACTAATTTCTGAATTATGATAACTTTTTCTATTAAGTCTACTTTTTTTTTTCTTTTTTTTTTTCATTATCTTTTAATTTTATAATTTTTTATGCTCAATATTTACCATTATAGTCAATGTACTTACAATGCCATATTTTTTGTTTCTTTCGTGTTTCTGGTTGTGTTTTAGTTTTATTACTGATTTATTTGATGTATCTTGTAACTGCCTATGATTCTGTCAAAATAAATATACAGATAATATAGAAAAGAACGTAAAAAATATTCTTAAAACTAGAGAAAAAGAGGATACGCTCGTTCTATAGAACATTAAAAAAAAAAACAAACTATGAATCCAGTCTCTGAGGTGGAACACTAATACGCCTTAAACAACATCTGACAACAATCATCCCCTCGAACGGAGATACAAATACAAGCACCAAGCATTAAGCCAAATTCTCCCCCTCAGTAAAAATTAAGAAGAGGAAAATTGCCCGATATATAAGTTGCAATAGTCAATCCAACAAGACAATTCTACAGCAAAATCTAGCACAAGATTATTCTCAACAAGTCTACAAGTAGTTTTCTGTCTAACAGAAAAATGTTAGGCAGCCGCCCAGGACGGAGATCTCGAGGGGTGGATAAATTTAGCAGAAATTACCTCTATAGTACACAGGACGAGGAGAAATGAAAAACAAAACTCATATGATTTTCTCTTAATGTTGTTAATAAAAATTATATAGATATATAAAATAACAAATTTTGTTTAAATTACAGATTTTATTCTTTTGTCCTAAAATAAATTTAGAGGTAGTGGAGGGGATAAAGTACTTATCCAGGCAGATAGTAGTGATTACATTATAGTCCAGAAAAGACCGTCAACAACATTGAACCAATCTCATGTAACATTTGAAATTTAACGTTACAAATTCCGCAGAACGGCCTAAATCAATTTTTTGGGGTAAAATGTTACAATGATAGGTTTTTTTTATCCGTCTAGCTATCTTTCCACGTTTAAAGGAAATCGTTATAGACAATTTCAAGAAAATTCAAAAAAATTCAACTACCCTTGCACCCTTTCTAGGAGTCTTTACAGCTCACTGTCGGTGATGGACCGTTTTGTCTGTAACGACAGAACACTGTCCAGAGGCCGGCAGTGCATTGAGAAGGCTCCGGGCGCCGATGACCCGGATTTAATCTAAATCATGAATCATAGTGTAGTGGAAGAAAGAAATAAAAGAAAATAATAGTTTTGAAAAATAGTTTGAATATTTTATAGTATCAAAAATCTAATTTTGTTAATATTTTAAATGTATCTTAGTGCAGTGAAAAGAGTCAGATTCTGTAATTTGGGGTCATTGCTATTAGGAAAACAAAGGCACAAAAATCCGTTAAATTAATACAATACTACTTGGCCAACTGTTTTATTAGAGAGGGCATTCCTTCAAGACTGTCTGCCTTCTGCCTTCAAACAACACAGTCTGCAATCTGCTTTCAAAGCCAGGACACTTACTTCAGGAATCGCTCTCGTAAACTTGCCTGTAATAAAGATTGTTGTAGACACCAAGGAGATTAATCCGCCCACACATCAGAACACATCAGAACTATACCAGTTTTAAGTTATAACATAAGAGTTTATTATAAGCTTATTATTGTGATATTTTAAAGTAACTTAATTTCTCTTAGAGAATATATCTATTTTAAAAACAGTGGTGCTCTCTTGTTTATTACTAATACTTCTATCTCAAACATATATACAACACAACATTCACCAAACACATTTCAATAGTCTTGATTGCATGGAGGAACGTACTCTATGTAATTATAGGGCCAAGTAAGGTATTTACCATTTCATAGCGGTACGCCCAAACTTTATCATATCTGCTCATAGTCATTGTTTATTTCTTCATATTATTTGTCAAATCAGTCCTCACATATTTTTATTTCTGGCTATCGACTGCAGTGGTCATTAGCTTCTCTAGTCATTAAATCTTTTTCGTTCTATGGCCACTCGAGCTGGGATGGCACATGCTAACCTGTGTGATTTACACACACAACACCTTGCTCAGCAAGCCAGAGTAGAGACATAAGTGTTCGAGGATCTACCCATACATCCTCTCTTTTATCGTCAATCTAGTCGACGAAGAGGAATGTGGACTTATTGGTTGTGCCATCCCTTATTTTATTATAAACTGGGGTAGATTCTAAACTCAGAAGGCGTACGTTTGATTATAAAAACTCAGTGTATAAAAAATTTAAATTGATATTGTTAATTAATTGATATTGTACTTAACAAATGTTCCTGCACATCCTCAAATGATCAAAACTAATTTAACATAAAGCTATGGGGTTGAAATACTTTTATAAATTTCTTTCAACCCCTGATAAAAGTAAAACCTACTCTAAAGCAATCATGCTAACATCCTCGCCAATAAATACTTTTAGACTGCTAAAAACCATTCAGGCTAATAAATATTTTCTCGCCAATAAATACATTCATGCTAAGCTTTCGGAAAATTGCGTAGCAATTTTATGCTACGCATTCACACAAGGGGAACATACTCTATATTCCTTTCCTTTTTAATACTCACATATAATTACTGTTTGAAATTGCATTCATTATTTGTCATCTGCAATGATTTAATTTTCTTTTGTTAATCTATGTCTACATTATTTAAGTTTTAGTTTATACTAATGTATTTTATTATATGTAGCACCGAAGTTGTGGTGTGCATGTCGAAAATAAACTCCCCAACTGTAGGGCTACTACCATAGAAAAAAACTTATCTGCTTTTGGGAATAGATTCCCATCTTATGAACACTATTTTTTCAAATCTCCTTAACGGTTTAAAGTAACCCGTTTTAATTAGAGACATAAAAAATACTTGGATATATAGTAAAATTATAATTAAATGTGTTTAATTAAACAATGGTATTTATTTGTAAATCTAATCACGTTTTAGATCAAGCTACTTCATAATTAATTTGAAATAATTGTTTTTTGTTCGTTTACTTAAAATAAAATATAGAAGCACGCGGTTATTATTTCTGCTTTTTGCTTTTTCAGTAAACTTTATTCTGTAATTAATTATTTAATCTAAACTGCGGTAGATGGATATTCCATGTCGATTAAATTTGTATGTGAAACAAAGTTAATTTCATTATAAATAAGACAAAAATAAACTCTATTATAACTATTATGCTTTGAAATAACAATTTGCCCATGAATATAAACTTCACGAGTCTGCAACAAAAGTTCGCCATTGCAGATACCGACATATTTCCAAATAAATGCCCAATTTAGTTCTGGATGCTTTCGATTTTTTTTTATCATCTCTGTATTTTGAATAGCATAGAGCTTCCAAATGACTCAGCTTAAAATACTATCATCAAAAATATATATTTTGAGTTGTAATAAAATGAATTTTTCCAAACATTATTCTTAGTCTTTAATATTATCAGGAAATCATAAGTTTTGTAGTTGTCTTATTTACTCTTATACGCAAAAAAAAAAATATAAATAAAATGTTCGCCCAAATACTGAACTTTCCTAATTATTGTTTACGTTTTTCCTTTTTTAAAAACTTTGTAGGTAATCATCATTAAACACGGAACAAGGATACAAATTCGTCAATATAGAATATGAAATGACAACGACCAACTTTCGATTATTTTGGCATGTCAATTGTTTCAAATTCAACTCCTTAAAAGTTGACAATTCCAATTATCAATTTCAGACAAGACTTAATAAGATTCAATCAACAATTCCAAAAGAGGAAGGTATGTAAAAATTATTTTCTTCAAATAAAATATAAAGCAAATATTTATCTATTTATTTTGTATATTGGGAAGGGGATAGCTAAGTGGTTAGCATAGTGGACTCCCTCGCGGAGGATCCGGTTTGGTATTGTCTTCTGACATTAATGTAATTTACATTCAAATACTACCTGCAATGAGTGCTAACCAACATTTACTCACCACCATTTTATTTTGAACTAGAAGCGGGGGGGTGAGCCTCATTCCATCTGCAAATCGAGGTCTATTGTGGATCCCCTTAAATTACAGCACCGTCCCCAGCTTTGCCCTCCTTATCAATCCTAGCAAAGCTGAGAGCGGCTCCGTCATAAAGCTTCCAGCTTCGGGATTGCCCGTCCACAATTGAAGAAAACCTAATCCTCGCCAGGCCGGCACAAAGGATGTGCGGCGGGGTCTCCTCCTCTAACTTGCAGAATCCGCAAGTTGTAGGTGGTGCATGTGTCTGTTCAGCCTGCAATGCCCTATTAGTAGACCCACCATTAACCTTCTCAGTAGGTCTCTGTAAATTTAGGCAAATGTCTTTTGATGAAGCGCTTTGCCTGCCTCTGTCCTGGTGTTCTCTCCCACCAACGCAGACGCTGTTCTCCTATCCAACCCCTGATAGAAGTTTGGATGAGGCTCCTGGACAAGCCGCAGAAAGAAGCTAATCTAAAAGAAAATTTATAAATTTTATTAACGATAATAAATTGTTTAGCGTACTGGATTCCCACGTCCAGCTTTGCTGCACATAGATTTTTTCCTCCCAGGAGCCTCTACAGCTTACAGTCCGGTGATGGACAATGTTGCCTGCAACGAGAAAACACTGTCCAGAGGCCGACAGTGTACTGAAAAGGCTCCGGGCGCCAATGACCATATATTTGACGCGCCTTAAATTAAAAAAAAAAAAATATATTTATTTATATAAAAAAAATATTTTAAAGATTCCGAGTTTTAATTGATTATGTAACATTTGTTCCAAACCATTCTAGTGATATAATCACACTTTCTCCCTACGCTTTGTTGATTAAATTGTCAAATTGATTCTTTGTTAAATTTACTCCTTTCTCTCTCAAAGTAGTAGTAATGAAAAATAAAAAAGGACTGACTTTCTAAATGAGGTTTTAATTTAGAGAAGTCTTATACAAAAAAAAATTCACTGAGAAAAACTTTTTGATTATTGTTTTTTCCTATAATAATCCCATTCCACATTGCTTTTTATACTAAACCATCGCAGCGTCCCGTTTTCATCCAGAGCTTTCGTCCTATCACCATTAATTCTATCTCACTCTTTCCCTTTTGCTGGGAAACCCTTTTAATTTCCTTTTCACGCCTAGTGGAATGAGACCCTTCTCTTTATTTTGGTTGTATTTTCTTTCTTTTTTTCCCTTTTTTTTTATGAAACTGTCATTGCTTTTAAAGTTAAAAGAAATTTAAACAAAACTTATTATAACAAGGTTTGACAAACAAATCTAATATTGACTAAAATTGCTTTTCTACTTTATTTATTTTATATATAAAAAAAAAACAAAAAAAACTTAATTTCAAAATTGGATCAATAACTTCCAACTTATTTCTTCGTTCTAAGAAAAAGTTGTTAAAAACAAGTTTGGAAAAGTCAAATAGCGTAGTACCAAAAGTTCTGTCAAAAAGTTTATTCATTGCTTTCCGAGACCACCGTAATTACTTTTATAATAAAATTGTTTACATTATAACTCAGGAAAGTTAATAAGAAACATTAGTTCAAAGAAATGAAACATCATTATTACAAAATTGATGTTTTTAAATCAATAGTAGTTATCTAGTTTTACAATTTATTGAACAAATGGCACAATTTTAAGAATTTCTTTGCCAGATTTTCTTTAGAAATATTTACACAAATTGTATTCACGTCCATTCTATAAAATGTAGACTGTTTACAAATGTTTTACTGTCCGCATTAATGGAAAGATTTCGGAAATCTCCTAACCTATTAGCCCATCAGTTTGTAAAAAAAAATCTGGTGTGAAACACTCACACAACTTTCTCTTATTCCATTTTTCAAAATTGTGATTGACTAAGTTCACAGTTAGTATTACCAAATTTTAATGAAATTCGTCGGAGTTTTTATGGAGAAAATCGCAAAAATTGAAAAAAAAAAACTGTTCAGTAAAAACGCACTTCCGGTTTACTAATTTTCTTGAAACTCCGAATTTTGGTAATCTATTTGTTTCTAATTAATTTTGTTTGGATGGTAGACCTGTACAATCAACTACGATAGCACTTTAGAGAAAAGCATAACCCCACCCTTCTCTCAGAAACATTCTTACTTAAATGACTTTACCAGAAGAAATATTACAAATAAAAGTTGTAGTTCACATTACACGATTAAAGAAATTGGTTAGTCGTTTTAGAGAAAACAGTAGACAAGTGAAAAATACTTCCTAGTAAAAACGCACTTCCGGTCATCCGATATTTTTTTAAAGTCGGAATTTCAATAACATATTTAATTCTAATTAATATTATTTAGATAATAGAGTTGTGTAATAAACTGAAATAGCACTTTAGAGGAAACCGTAACCACAACAATCCCCCAAAAGTACCTTTAAATGAATTTTCGAGGAGAAATGTTTCAAATAAAAGATGTAGCTCTTGTATACTTGATGTTCCAAAAAATCTGTATCTAGTTGATGTTCCAAGTTTCAAGAAAATGGTTGGAGCCTTTTTTGAGAAAATTGCAAAGAAGTAAAAAATCAACTAGTAAATTGGTGGTGAGTGATGGTGGTGAGGAATTTTGACAGATAATGTATTGTCAGATCCCATTGTGATACCTAAACGGAATATCCAGTTTCACCTTTCTACGGTTTTTCTTTTTTGAGCTATGCTGTTCACATACATATACACACACATACAGACACACACACAAACAAACACGCAAAACGGATATTTCCGGTTAAAACTCGATATCGAAAATTTGACACGATTACAATACTTCCTCTTACTAGGAGTAAGAGAAAGTAAAAAAAAAAATCTAGAGTGAAACGAATCCTTAACATATAATTTACATTTTTTTTAAGTATGAATTCTGCTTAAATATTTGGTTCACCATAATATTGAACAAATTGAAGATATCAGTCTGCGTTCAATGTTTGTTTCATTGTAAAAATGCAGAATTATAAATTGATCCTCCATTAGACCGCACCTCACATTTATCGAAATTATTGTCTGCGTAATATGCAATATCTGCCCATATTTGGAAATTCCATAATCCATTACTTTGTAAATTTACATCTGCACCCCATAAAATATCTTCTACTTTTTTTTTTAAATTTAAGGCGCGTTAACATCTATGGTCATTGGCGCCCGGTGCCTTCTCAGTGCACTGCCGGCCTCCGGACACATGTTCTCTCGTTACAAACAACACTGTCCATCACCTAGAGGCTCCTAGAAAGAAAAAAAATCTAAGTGCAACACCATTGGACCGAACCTGGGTCGTCCGCGTGGGAGTGCTGTACGCTAACCACTTAGCTAATCCCTTCCTTTAAAAATAAAAAAACAAAGAATAAGTCAAGACAATAAACAAAAAATTTCTCTAATTTCAATTTAGAATAAATGAAAGAATATTTAACTAATTTTCCTCATTCAATTAGCGATTTTCAATGCAAAAACTTCTATTTTAGAATTAGTTAAAAAAATATGTGGAAAAATAAGAAAGTTGGTTTTAAAATCTCTTATTAACTTAAAAAAAAAACAACTAATTGATCGTTCCTTGAAAAACTTTTTTTTTATAACTTGCGAACTTTCCAAGAAAATTGAGTGTTACATGTTAAAGTTGTCACCCTGTATATGTTGTGGGTTTTAATTTGATTTATACTAAAAATTTACTATTCTTTTATATATTAAAAAGGGCTCCTGTAAAACGTAAACTTTACATAAATACAGGTATTTTGATGATGATGATTTTAGGTGATTGGGAACATGGCAGTCAAGTACTTAAAAGTGAAGACAGCGCCAATTGAACAAACTCTTAAAAAAATCAGAAATTTAACGTCATAAATCTTTAGAAACTCCAAAAATCTTTTCTTTTTTTTTGTTTCAAATAAAAGTGATACATTTATATCTGTGCGGTTAGTATTCCTGTTTAAACAAAATCGTTAGCCGATTTCCAAAAAGATCAAACAAAAATCAACTGCACCAACACAGAATAATTGAGGAAATTGATATTTATTTTAGGAATTACCGAATATCGATCAAAATCGATCTACCGGAAGTGCAGCTTACTGAATTATCTTTTGGTCGACCTTTCTTCTCAGATATATTATGTCGAACTAATTAGTAAAACTAATTGTTAACCATATTTTGCTCGCAAAGTTAGAAGCGTATGGCATTCGCGGTGAACTTTTGCTTTGGTTTCGCAGTTATTTAATCGGTAGGACCCAAAGAGTTAAGCTTAAGTCTGTTATGTCTCTTCCTTTTCTGTCTTCTCAGGATTTCCTCAGGGTTTCCACCTGGTTCCCCCCTCTTTTGTTTAATTTATTTATTAATGATATAAAACTCAATCTTCATGATGTTTTTTTTTTTTGTTATTTGCGGATGACCTAAAATTATTTTTGGCAATCTCGTCTTTTCAAGAATATAGTCTCTTGCAACAGGCATTGTACTCCTTATCTCATCGGTGCCTTGAGAACTGTTTAGAACTTAACTTGTCCAAGTGTAGTGTGATTTTCTTCACTAGGCAGTATACTCCTATAACTTGGAATTATACCCTAAATGGTTCTACACTTTGTAGGATATCATCGGTGAAAGACTTGGGCGTAACCCTAAACACTAAATTGGATTTCGTTGATCATATCAACAAGGTCAAAAGCAAATGCTTGGATTTGTCTTCAGAAACACGAGGAACTTTCTGACAGTCGTACTTATGTTACTCTGTAAAAATCTCTCGTAATACCTCATCTTGAATATGGTTCAGTAATTTGGAGTCCTTTTGCAAGGTAGATAGGGCTACTATTGAGTCTATTCAGAACAAGTTCCTTAGGTAGTTGGCATTTCGTTTAAAGATTCCTAAAGAAAACACTATCTATTCTGATTTTCAGCTATCTCTCAATATTCCTCCTTTGTCAGCCAGGAGAGACTATTTTGATATCTCTTTGCTATTAAACTTCTCATTCTCAAATAGACAGTTCTCACCTTCTTTCTTTAATCTCTTTAAATATCCCTTCTCACTCTACGAGAAAATCGTATGCTTTCAATAAGCCTTCCTGCAAGAATAATGATATCTTCCATTTCCCTATCTACCGGATGATGCGGGCGGCAAGCCAGATTGACTTGGACATGTTTAATATTCTTATACTCTTGATTAATCAAATATTTGACAATAATACATTTTACTTAGAATAAAATTTAACCTATTATTTGTTTTTATGTAGTATTTTTATAGTATTTGGGTAATTATAGTATTTATATTTATATTTTTATAGTATTTGTGCAGTATTTTTACAGTTTATATTGTGAAAAGCTTGGTTTGTTTTTTTATGTATAATTTATATATTATTAGTTTAAACATGTAACCTGGATCACTCGTTGCCTCGGTCACAGCTAGTCTTTTGAATTAAAAAATAAAAAATAAAATAAAAACCCTGCAAGGAGTGCGTGACAAAATCTGAGGTTCCCATTCTGAGGATCTTTGTCTGTAAAGCAGGATCTAAATATTAGCCACTAAAAATGGTTGGCTAAATAAGAACCATCCACATATCTTCAGTTGATGCGTAAACCAAACTCGCTACAAGCTCATGGGAATTGATATCACCATGGGATTCGATAGAAAGGACTGGTCACAATCCGTTAACGGTAAGTGTAATCTCTTTGCGTGGTTACTTTCTTTTCTCATTTTCTCCGAAACAGCTACAACGGTTTATTTTAAACATCGCAGTACTTACTGCACACCTACAAGCCTATCAATTTTAATTGAAATATTCAAAGTATTTAAAAAGTTGATTTTTAGTGGTTCTGACGGATATGTTATATTAAACTTTCATCTAAAGAAGCCACTTCAATTCAATGCATAGTTCCAACAAGTTTACTGTATTCAAGTCTAATAGTTGCTTTAGCTGAATTCCAACTTTCAAAAAAATCAATTATCCATAAGTACGACTTTACCAAATAAGTTTCTGAATTTTTTTTCGCGAATTTCTACAAAATGGCTCTGATGCTTTTTAAAAAAATTCGTTTACTAACTTACAGACATATAGCCCATCACTTTTAGTTGAAACATTTATCTAGGACAAGATTGATTTAGGAGGTTCTGCATGAGATACCTTCAACGTTAGGTATTCCATTCAAATTCTACTTTGTTGCAATGTACATGCTAAAATCACTAAGATATTAAAGTTCATTAAATTCTTAGAAAATCGGCTAACCGGAAATGTGGCGTTACCAAATACATTTCTATACGCTACATAAATTGTTAATATTACATTAGGCTTTTATTGCTAATGTGTTTTTCAGAGGGCTGATCGAAGACTGCCGCCTTCTGGCTGTTACAATCTAGTCAAATTCAAATAGCCAGTTTCTTATGTCCCAAAAACTGGCATGTATAACTATGGTTCCCCCACAAACGTTAATGTGTAATATTAAAGATAACTAACTTTCCAAATAAAAAAAAAAAACCGTTTGAAGAAAATATGTTGATTAGAATTCTGATAATTGGAGTAGAGACACAATTAATGTTTTCTCGGAGATTAATTGAAGCATTCAAACATAAAAAAAAAAAAAATTACCAGTTATATCTTATGAATTCTAAAAGAATCTTCAACTGAGAGAAACAGTTCTGAGATCCATCGGTTGTGCTTCACAGATTTGTTAATTGTACATTATAGAATAATGAAGGCCAACGGTGACGTTCGAAATTTTTCTGTTTATATCTTAGAAGGCAATAAATGACCCTCCTCCTCCAAATAGTGGTGGCTTAAACAAAAATTTATTCTCAAAATAATTTTTGCCGAGGCATTTGATTGTTGCGTAAGCTTCTGGATTTATTCCAAATAAAATTAAATTCAGACAAGAATAGCAAACAGAATTCAATAAGAATTAACTTTATAGTTAAATTTCAATTGTTTTTAGTTGAATGCAAAATGACAGCAATTTATAAAAAGAAGTAATAAAATGGTTAAGAAACATAAAAGTACCGACTAGATTATCTGAACATTATTGGTGGTATGTAGAAATCAAAGTAAACAAAACTTATAAGCGAAGGAAATAAATAGAACGTGGTCATAAATTAAATTTTTATTATACACATCTCCAATAATATGGAATGTATACATTAGTGTTTGTATACTTTTATGTATATAAAATGCTAAAAATATAAATACAAACTGTATAGTGTTAAAAGTGGAGACTTTTAAAAAGGAGCAATACTTATTTGACATAGTATCTATAATTCAACGCTAGTGTAAACAAATGTTTACCTGTAATGGGCACGGAACCGAACTCTGAAGGAAATAATCTCACAAGATTTTTACGTTTTATTTACTTAGTCACTGGAAATGATTTAGTGATTTAACTCGGTAGTGAGAGAGAGAAATAAGAATATTACTGAACAGGATATATAATCTTTTTCAATAAAAATACTGAGTTTATTTAATGTTTTTAGTTGATCTTCCTTTCCGAATTTATTAGTTAAATGATATTCTATTTTTAAAAATATTTAGGAAATTATGTTACACAAAATATAGGAGATGAAATAAATTTTATGAAATACAAAACCAGACTAAAGTATAGATAGCGCCATAATATGTTCTTTGAAATCATTTGTCAATGTTTTACGCCAAATGATATATTTTTGTCTCAACAATGCTAATTCTATTTTTTACTCTTAAAGCGCTAACACAGATTAAAAAAAAAAAAAATGTTGAAAGGGTTTAGCTAATTAATTAATCTTTATTAAAGAGCATTGGTCAAAGAAAAGTCTTTGTATATATTTCTCTACAATATTTCATTTCACCTATTTATTCCTCTAAATTTTAATTAAATTTCTAATTTTAACTCTTTGTAATAGGTGTAGGTGGGTTGAGCCGAATTTCTAGGAATTTTTCTTTTAATGATAGTAGAAGATAGCTTACAATCCGCTTATAAAACAGAATAAAATCCTCAGCTATGCTCTAGGGTGAGAAGGGCTAAGATCATGCAGTAATTCTCTTCACACTTAAGCAAATATATTTGCAGTGAAAAGAAAAGAAAGCAAGATATCATGAAATTAGGATATTGATAGATAATTAAGATAAGGTAATAAAAATTTTAAATGTACAACTACATACTACCTTACAATAAAAAACAAGTAACGGAGTGTCTGCACTCCATCAAACTTAGTTACTCGTATTGGGGCGAGCGTTGTTATGCCCCCTACCACACTTCACTTAAACATTACTTTCAATAACATTATGTAGAAGCCAGCAATTAGGTTTATAGCCATAATTCTTTGAATTGACATCACTGTATAAATATAGAGACAAAAGTAAGTTATATGAGTATATACTTAATTCATCAATGAGTTGTTTCTACCTTTTAAGCGTAGATGAATTAAAAGCAATAGAAAAATTTATCCTACTATCAGATAAAATAATCCTACCGTTATCCACTTCGATCCTCAAAAATAAGTTTCGTGAAAAACAATCCGAAAAAAAGAGCGGGCCACCACTTCACAATTAAGGTAGTCATGTAGATGCAGTTGCTTCGAATTCATGATTTAGGCTGCATATTGGCGACCAGGTGATCGTTTGGTTTTCAAAAAGATTATCCAGGGGCACGTGGCACTAGCTGTACCCGGTCGCGATCGCATCACCCTCAATAAAAATATACGTCCTCCAATGGGTTCCATCTCACTGCGGACTGCTCAGAAACGAACAGGCAGACCGAAGAGCCAAGGAAGGGATGCAGATTATCCCTCCATCCCAGTCCTTGGAGTTTTCATCTAACAAGAACCTTATTAAATCGGTTGTGAACAAAGGAAGGGCAGAAATTTTTAACTAGCATGCATCTGGTAAGATCTGTTAATTCCTTCATTTTGATACGATTCCTGCCCATTTGCCAAGAGCGGTTGTCCCACAGGCTAAGGGTGTCTGCAGAAACAACTGCACAGGTAGGAGTCGCTGCCTTCCGTCTCTGTCCGTTATGCCACTTAAACATTGAAAGGACAGGAGGGCACTTAGTTTTGTGCCTAGAACTTGCAGACGCCCCCCTCACATATAAGATAGTTCCTTGAGGCAAGCAACATTATCCTGGGCTGCTCGCCGAAGAATGGCCGAAAGGCTAGAAGCGGGCGTTGGTAAAAAAAATAAATAAATAAAACAAAGATGCAGCGGGTGTACTGCAAAAATTAAAAACAGAAAGGAAAAAATTGATAACTAAAAAAGGGAAAAAAGGTTTTAATTAACTTATAACAAAATTAACTTGAAAGCTCAATCTGAATATTTCTTTAAAAGAAATGATTTTGAATGAAAAATCTTTAAAACAAGCACAGGATAAGTAATGCAAGATATTTTATTTTTACTTTCTCTTACTCCTAGCAAGAGGAAGTATTGCCATCGTGTCGAATTTTCGAATGTCGAGTTTTCCCGGAAATATCCGTTTTGAGGTCCCCTGAGTCCAAAAAAGTGGTTTTTAGCAAATGGTCTGTGGGTGTGTGTGTGTGTATGTATGTAAGTATGTATGTAAATATGTGAACAACATAGCTCAAAAACGAAAAACCGTAGAAAGTTGAAACTTGATATTCCATTTAGATATCACCATGGGATCTGACAGTATGTTATCTGTCAAAATTCCTCAACCGGAAGTACCACTTTACAAGCTGGATTTTTTACTTTTTTGCAATTTTCTCAAAAATGGCTCCGACGATTTTCTTTAAACTAACAACATCAACCACACATACAATAAGCTACAACTTTTATTTGAAACATTTCTCCGGAAAAATGCATTTAAGGGCACTTTTGAGGGAGGGAGGAGTTAGGTTCCATCTAAAGTGATATTTCAGTTTATTAGACAATTCTGACAACTAAATAATGTTAATTAGAATTAAATATGTTGTTGAAATTCCGAGTTTGAAAAAATCGGATAACCGGAAGTGCGTTTATTCTAACACTTTACTAAATGGTTTTTTTCACTTTTTCGCGATTTCCTCAAAAATGGCTCCGATGATTTTATTGAAAACTCCGTTATATTAAAAACTTCAAAAGTAAAGATCTACAACTTTTCTTTTGAAAACCATTTTTCTGGGGGGGGAAATTTCGTTTCAGGGCACTTTTTAAGGTGATTTGGGTTTTTCTTTTTGTTTATTTTTCTGGGTGCCGTGGGTTATGTTTTTTCTCTAAAGTGCTATCATAGTTTACGTTATTCACAATTCTATTCATCCAAATAATAAAATTTAATTAGAATAAAAATGATGGCTTACTATTCTAACCTTCAAAATCTGTCGAGGGTTATTCAGAAATTTAGTTAGTAAACGGAAAGTGCGTTTTATGAACAGTCTTTTTTTCAGTTTTTTAGAAGATTGTTCTGTTTTCAGCTTCATTTGGTACACAAACTATAAAATTTGTCAATTATAATTTCGAGAACAGGAGTAAGAGAAAGTTGTGTGAGTGTATCACACCAGATTTTTTTTTATTTTGTTGAAATTTACAACAGTAGCAATATTTACAACAAGTAAATATACAGGTTAAATAACCATAATTAAATTGATATTTTTCTCAATGTCGTTAAATGTATTTCGAATGTTATTTAAAATTTCGTAATTAACGTATCTCAATGTAGAACTTTCTTTAAACAATTAAGACTACTAAATATTTCCCACTTACTATAAGTTTTGTATAGATTCTTAAGATATTATTTATTTTTACTTTCTGTCTTTTAGTTCTAAGAGGAAATATTGTGTTTCCCTATTTATTGAGTTTTAAAGCTTATTTTAGAATCTTAAAATCTTAAAAAACTGATGAGAAGCAATAATGTCAAAGCTATGTAATAATAGAACTAAAGAATACTTTTGTTTAGTTAGGAACCAGATAGGTCTGGTGACAAGTCATTTCACGGGGTATGGTAGGTTCAAAAAAACGTGTACATACGGTGGGATAATTGCAGGTACAGACTACTTATGATGAAACGGCCTGCACTTGTTGTTCGATTGTGTTGCAATCGCTATATTGCTTCAAGACCTGGCACGCTGACACCAGAGGAGATAATAGCACAAGGAAACATGGCTGAAAAAGTTCTCAACATCATGAAAAGGGAAGGTTTCTCGTACTAGACTAGCAGTGGAGGCATAATAAACCTCTAATTGGCCCCACTGCTTTGAAATCGGGACCCACCCAATGTCCAATCTAATCTAATTTAGCCTAAGAATCTCATCTCAAAATAGTTCACATCGAAATTGATCGGTTAACTATTTAGTAACCTGAGGGGTTTTACTTCTTTCATTAGCAATTCCTGATATTAACAATGTCCACGCTAGTTGCTCTTGTTCACAAACTATATGTTGCCTTCAAAACAAATGTGGTTCAGAATAATATGCAAAAACTAAAAGAACTCAAAATGAAAACATTCATATGAATATTAAATGGGCATTAATTTATTCCATTCCCCTCACCCCTCGCAGCTGATTTTTTTTTTTTTTTTTTTTTTTACTTTCAGGTCTTTAATCTAATCACAAATCGTGCAGTGAAAAATTATATGAATTGTCATATGTTGAAAAGTAAATATCATAAATATTCCAGAACAATATCTATGGAAGAGGTTAATGTGCTTGGCGCAATGGAAGTCGTGCAGTTTTCATAAACACGCAATGTGACAAGCACGCCACGCACATTTTAAAATTAATGTGAGATAGATTGAAAAATTAAACAAAAAACAAAAACAAAAAAAATTAATTAAAGTGAAATTGAAACGGATATACGCATATATAAATAAATTTTTTTTTTTTTTTATTTGTGATGAAAATTGCGTTTCATTGTGTAATAAAGAAATAAAATGATATTATTGTGCGTGATAACCTGTTAGGTCTTTTACTAATGATTTATTTATATTAAAGTATTTTTTTTATTATATTTTATACTAATATGATAATATGCTTATTAAGAAGATAGGATTCTCGATGGTGGAAAGTGGGAATTGAAAAGAGATGGCAGCTGGCTGATAGAGGACTATAGCCTAGGTTCAGAGAGAAAAAGTATTCTAGAAGACAAATACTAACGAAAAAACTTATTGCTGGATGCAGACTTAAAAGGAATGTCAAGTTTGAGCATCCTGCGATTTATCGTTTTGAGATATTTATTCGATTTATTTGAGATACAGCATGGAAAGAAAATATAAAAAAAAAATAATTAAACTGATGTTCATTTCTTTGATTATTTTATGTTGGAGAAAATAAAAATTATATAAGTAATAAATAGAATTTTTAATTATAATTTTTATTTTATTAAAACAAACACAAAACCTTCACCATATATTTAAATAAACTAGGCTTTAACTATTAGTTCGTTCTACTCAAGCCTTTGATCTATTTTAGTAAAAAAAAAAAGAAAAAAGAATTACTGTCAAGAAGAGTGTAGAAAGGTGTGTTTTTGGTTTCTAAAAATGAGTCTGAAACTCTATCACCTCTAACAACTGTCTCAGACTAGACAACTAATCTACAAAATTAGAAAAAAAAAAGAATTATACAATGTAGGTGTGTGAGATAAGATAATTAAACTGACAACGTGTGACATGTAAAAAAAATAACTTGTTAACACTTTTCTAACCGTTGGACTATATAACATACATTAATTTAAAACAAATATATTTAGTTTCTGTTGGTTTGTTTATTTAATAACAGATTATTTCCATTGTTAGACTTTCTTCTGTTGTCAAGGGGGGGAGAGAACATCTGTGAATTTTGTTGCTTAATTAAATACTTCCAGTCATACTTCAAGTGGCGATAATAATAATTACTAAACATTTAAAATCTACCAGCTATCCTGACAAAACACGGCAAAGAAAAAGAAATCAATTCATAATCCGGTTACTCAGTCAGGCAGTCAGTTAACACGTTGACTGCGGACCCATTCTGCCTGTACCGATACTCTATCCTGAATAGATTTACTATTTCAATCGTTTCCTTTTGCACTAATTCGATTGTATTATAATGTATTTTACCTATTCTTACATCCGTTCTGCGATTAACCAGATGTCGACACCCGCAACGCAGAAGAAGATTTCTTCGTGTTGCGGGCTGTCGACACTGTATCGCATCTCTTTTTTTTTTTAGAAAGCAAATAAAATTGGTAACATTTGCGATGAATGATGAAAAACTTAAAAATAATTCATAAAGAATACCAACATTTCAAAATAACACTTTTATTCTACAATAAAATTACAACATGCAGTTTTATTTTCTTAAAAAAAAAAAAATTAAGTAAAAAATAATATTTGTTGTGGTGGTTGGTTCCGCAGAGCAGGAAAGCATCAGAGACATTTTCCGTGGTAGCCTGCTTCATTTTGTGGTCATCGACCGGTTTCGGGCGTTCGCCCATCTTCAGGATGCGTTTTTTAGACAGTGTGACAACACAGACTCGCACCACACTTAGTGTGAAACTAAGTTAGCTCTGTGCGAGTCTGTGTTGTCACACTGTCTAAAAAACGCATCCTGAAGATGGGCGAACGCCCGAAACCGGTCGATGACTACAAAATGAAGCAGGGCTACCACGGAAAATGTCTCTGATAAAAAATAATAGTTTTTCAATACTCACTTCGAGCTCAGAATAGATTATTATAAGAAATAAGATTTCTAATTTAACGCAAATTTACTAATAATACATGTATAATAATGTTATAAGTACAGCCACGAAAAAAATGAACAAAAAACTGGAATTCCAGGCTGGTGGAAAAAAACACTTTTTTAATCTTTCCACAGTGCGGGCAAGAGAGAACTGGCTTGAGCTGTGCTGGAAGAGTAGGGATAAGTTTAAAGTAAACATAATTAAGTCGACTTGCTGTCGACACACGCAGCAGGCAAGAAGGCGGTGTGTCGACAGGCTGTCGTCATCCGCAGTCAACGTGTTAAGAAAAGAAGTATATCCCAGGCACTTCTAAGGCACACACACTAGATACCTTAGTCCAGTCATAGGCAATAAACCATTAGGCAGATATGCGCCTAATGCATATCTGCTACTTAACCATCACATGTTAATAATTACATGGAATTGTGCAAAGTTCTCAGCCAAACTAATTGGAACGAATTTCTTTTTTTGCAAATTGTAATGGCAAGAGAGAAAACACACAGGCCCGATCGAGAGAAAACAAACTCTCTCAGGTACTCTCTCACTTAAGCAGGCTATAGTGGGGAACCTGTATATAAGCCAGTAAGAGATCTAGACATCATTCAATCTATCAGTTCAACCAAACATATCTCTACATAGCTCTACTCTCACCCTTTATTCTATAAAATCATTACAAGTCCATTGCAATTTGTGTAAGCTTATAGCTATATATAACAGTGTCTTCATATCTCGTCTAATTAATCAAATCCAATTTCTCTCCTCATCAACTACATTATACAAATCATGCGAACATGTTATAAAAATTAATACTAAATAAATAGCTGCGTACAGATCACAGTTAAATATCTGTGCTAATATAAGGTGCAAATCTTCAAGTATGTGAGATTAAGGAGGTAAAGGCATCCAACGTTGTCTTCATCCCAGCACTATAGTTGAAGCAGTAAAGGAAGAAATTGGAGTTAAAGGGTCCCCGCTTAGAGATGCACGACCTTGGGGCCAGTAAGGCTGCTCATCTGAGTTGAGTTGTTGGGACACACAGCATACTCATCAGTCACGAAGACATCGAAAACAAATATTTAACATCGAGGAATATATACTACACATAGGTATATGTATAGTCTGTAATATACATGCTTTAGCGTTTAGGTAACACTAACTTGTTATATGAAAGGCACTTCAAAAATTTTTTTTTGAAAAGTAATAAATCCCTATATTGTATCTCTGTATCTTGGAAGAGGGTACATATAAGTAGAGGCCTTCCCTCAACCATAGATGTCGTGGTTAATTATCCCCAAAGAATCTATAATAATTATGGACTCCCCTATACTCTTCAAATTCTCCTGATCAATGCCTACCTCCTTGAAGACGTCTAAGGTCTTCCTCGGTATGGTGCCCCTTGATGCAAACCAAAGTCCACGGACCTGAAATTCTCTTTCCCCAAATTGCTTCCTGAATTTTTCCCGGTAGTAGGGGATACACTTTTCGTATATGGACTTCTTCTCGAGGTGAATGTTTTTGGTTTGTTGCTCATCATTATTTTCACACCGCGCTGTAGGGTCAATTATCACTGCTTCCTTTGATCCTTTATTTTGAATGCTACGATATCTGCATGTTGATCCCTCAGTGTCAATGCCATACACCTCTTCGCAATATTCATATCCTTTATCATCATTTAGAAGCTCATCAGTGTGTGCTTTACTCGTAGTGGCGCCGAGTGACAAGAAGCATGTTACCTGGACAATTGCCCAGCATGTGCGCTGATGTTTCAGAGAGCGGTCCAACATCTCCTGCCACCTGGTTGCCAACACCAGGAACACGGCGAAGGGGGAGCGTAATTTGCGTTGAGGTTTATGGCATTGATCCACTCCGAGTTAGAAAGCAGCTGTTTGTTGACAACAAATTGGTTACTTTGCGGAGCTTCTTTAAAATGATGAACACCGATCACCTGCCACTTGCACTTCGCCCATTCGTCAAGTGCCCCTTCCCGAAGTGTCTGCCTTATCCTCCTTACTCCAAAGTGTATCAAGTTTCCTTCTTCAAGATCTAAATCCAGATGCACTTGTCCACTTCCTAAAATATTGCTTACTATTATCTTGAAGTTCGAAACTTCGCAACTTGGAAACTAAAAATTAAACTATTATTAAGCTAAATATTTTTCCTCACTAAAAATAAACAAAGCACATTTATTTAATAAAATGGTAATATTAACTTCATGTTTACTCAATAGCTATTAGCTAATTCCCATTTATCACTAGAGATAATTTTCAACTGTTCAGTCTTTGTATTATCAATAAATATATAAAAAGTGTTTTTTTAAAAAAAGTATGATTCTATAACTTTATTTTGAATTTAAATTCGGTGGTCATTTTCTAAAGTAATGAAATTAATTATTGATAAATTTATAGTGTTAAATTCATAGCGTACTAATGGTTTTAATGTATTTAAGTGGATATAAAAATAATTGAGGAACTTCCAGAAATAAACTTCTTCGATACTAGGAGTTTTAAATATATGTTAATATAATGTTAAATGGTAATTATTATTTTTTTATTTTTAAACGTTAATGAAATTTACAACTAAACTAACCTATATGCAAATTTTTATTACTGTAAATTGACTAAATAATGGTTAATTGATGTTCAGCAAATCCTTAATGAGAAATTCTTAATGGTGAAATTAATTTCGATAATTTTAATGGACAGCAATTACTGCAAATTAATTAACGTAAGTGTAATCAGTTTTCCATATGTATAAACAATTAGCTAAAAATAATTGTGTTTATTTTACTATATTGTTCAATCAATTTAAGTTTGTTTGATTAATTTATTATTACGTTCATATTAAATTGCAACAATTGTTGTAATAATAATAATAATATAAATGGATCATTCTTGGATGTAAAGATTTTCTCAATTAAAAGCAGATATTAATAGAGAATTGTTAATTAGTTAGTATTTTAAAATTATTATTATTAGGTGGGAATATTCCAGCAAATTTCTGAAAACAAACCAGGAAAGTAATAATAATTATTATTGGATTATTTAATAAATCACATTTTTAGTCATCCTTGTAATACACTTGTCGATACTTATTTTCCCAATTAAAAAATTTTCTGTCGGTACGAACAGATTAATTTCAAATCTACCTCATCAACACATCAAATAATGTGTAATAATGATTAAATCTTACAGATATATTTCAGCCGTACAATCAATTTTCTCTGTTGACCAGAAATATTTTTATATTCAGTTTCGCCTTTCTGCAAAACAAAAGTAAAAGTTGTAAAAACTGCGATTTATTCCAGCAGAAATAAATATTAATAGCGTTATTCATTAATAAATTTGCGTTCCTTTCGTTCTATTGTGAATAATAGAAACCTAAATCGTGCAAATACCTGAATTGCGCCCTGAGTTGGATTATATAAGAAATTTTAGGTGAGTGAACTTGGAGTGATGTAAAAAAAAATTCTTGGAATACAATGCTAGTTATTCATCCCAGCACTATAGTTGATGCAGTAAAGGAAGAAATCGAAGTTAAACGGTTCCCTGCTTAGAGATGCACGACCTTTCGGCCAGTAAGGCTGCTCATCTGAGTTGAGTTGCTGGGACACACAGCGTACTCATCAATCATGAAGACATCGAAAACAAACATTTAACATCGAGGAATATATATACACATAAATATATGTATAGTCTGTAATGTACATGCTTTACTATAAATTGTACGTTTAGATAACTATAAATTGTCATATGAAAGGCACTTCAAAATGTTTTTATTGAAAAGCAAGTCTACATCCCTATATTGTATCTCTGTATCTTGGAAAAGAGTACATATAAGTAGAGGCACATTTGCACAGCCTTACCTCGTCTTTGTGCCATCTCCGGGTACAGATAGGAAGAAGTGTGCGATGCACATCAAAAATAGAAATAAGTTCGAGGAAGTTCTAATCGAAAGAGCAACTTATCAGAATAGTTTTTCTAAGATTTTTGGCATTTTCTCGAAAACTGCTCCAACGATTTTGTTTTGAAACTGGAAATATTTGAAACATTTTTATGGAAAGTTTTGATGTTAAGTGAGCTCTAATGGAGTAGATAAGTTAAGCCTTTCTTTACTGGTTTCTAATTCCAATAAACAGCTGTATCAACTATATAGTATAAAATAACATTAAATGCATTGCTAAATTCCAAAATTGAAGAAAGTCGATTAACCGAAAGAACAACTTTATGAAATAGATTTTCGAGTATTTTGTTCAATTTTCAAAAAGTCGCTTTTTATTCAAATATTTTTATGGAAATTTGTAGTTAGAATGGTTCTGATGAATGTAAAGGATTGATTTCAAATGTTATTATTGAGGTTTATTTAGACGCCGTCCATTACACTATTTTTATAATCATTTTCAAGAAGAGAAGGGATTAGATCATATACGTTATAATAGATGTGAGAAGGAGAGAGAATTAGAAAGAATGGATTGAGGGAAATAAACTAATCGGTATGCTGAACACTATATAATGAATATAACACACAAATTCAAGGACTTTACAATGAAATAGAAGTAAGGTGGCGAGAAAAATATAAAGAGACAGATTGGCTAGTAAGAAGGAAGTAGATAGGTTGCTGACTGGATGTGCTGTGGTAAAACTGGTCCTGAACTCTTCAGCTATCGCTCTATCTATCTATGAATCCAAATGTCCCTTCCTAGTCTGGCCTTGGTGGGGAGTAACTAACTTTTCATTCATTTAATGTGTGCTTTTCCGCTGTTTGGATCCTATGAATCTTTAATGATTCGGATCCCATAATAATGTAGCAATGCCACACAAAAAATATCAGTTTCAAGTTGTACCTGCTATTTGGTGGAAACCAAACATTCGGTATATTTAGATAACCAGGTACTTAGTACAAATTCTAAGTGTCTGCGAGGCAGACACCCAAAGCGAGATGGCAAGTAGCGGGTGAAAAACAAAATGAATGAATATACAAACAAATGAAAACGAGAATTTACCCTTTGGTGAACGGTGAGTGATGAATTTTGACTAAGGGTTGATGAGACCAATTCTGACTTAGAAAGGAAGAGGTGTGTGTGTGTGTTTTGTTGGGGTGTGTGTGTGTGTGTGTGTGAGTGGCGAAAGAAAGGAACTCAGGTGAGCGCAGAAGCGGATGATGTCGTTGTTGAAGCGGCAGGTGATGGCGAGTCCACTAAGGTGCAGATGAAATAGCCTCGTGAAGGTGATGACGCATAGAGATGTCTTGTTACTGGGGAGTCAATCATAATTAACACGGCGAATAGGCGCGTATAAGGCGACGCAAAATTTAAAGGCGAAATTAACAGACTGTTAGCTAGTCGGGCGACCGAAGAAGAGAACAGCACAAACACTGTGGTTCCGGCGAGATACAAACGACAAGTGAAGTAATTTTAGAAGAATAAAGAACGTTTAAAGGGTGTGGGAAAATAAATAACGCGCGAACTCTGAGAGATAAAAGTGCCGACAATCCTACCACCAAAAGACAAAGAGAGGGAAAATTGCGGGGAAGCGTGAGAACGAGGCGGGCGATGAAAGAAAAAAAAGGAAATAAAAATTTGGAAATGGCAAGGGATTAACAGTAGTGTGGTAATAAAAAATGGCAATAGAGGCGAAGCAAATTTAATCTGTCAAAGGTGCCGCGCCTAACACTAAATTTGAATAAAATTTATCTACCCGAATTTAATAATGGCCGCCAGAGAAAGGCATGTGAATGTTTCACACCATTTTTACTTTCCCTCACTCCTAGTAAGAGGAAATATAGTAATCGCGTCAAATTTTCGATATCAAGTTTTCACCGGAAATAGACGTTTTGAGGTCCCGTGAGTCCAAAAAATGGTTTTTAGAAAAGAGTGTGTCTGTGAGTGTATGTGCGCGCGCGCGTGTGTGTGTGTGTGTGTGTGTGTGTGTTTCAACAGAATAGCTCAAAAACGAAAAAAATCACAGGAAGTTAAAACTTGATATTCGGTTTAGGTATCCCATAGTGATCCAACAGTAAGTTATGCGTCAAAATTCCTAGTACCACTTTACTGAATAGTTTTATCACTTTTTTCAGATTTTCTCAAAAATGACTAACGATTTCCGTTACTGGAATATCAACTAAACATGCAAACATTAAACATTTATGTTGTGGTGGTTGGTTCCGCAGAGCTGGAAAGCATCAGAGACATTTCCGTGGTAGCCTGCTTCATTTTGTGGTCATCAACCGGTTTCGGGCGTTCGCCCATCTTCAGGATGCGGTTTTTCAGACAGTGTGACAACACGGACTTGCACAGAGCAAATTCAGTTT
>JAAEAF010007428.1:0-10233 GCA_011037195.1 Triatoma infestans | reverse complement strand
TTCGTCGAAAACTGAAAAAAAAAAAAAAAAAAAAACACGTTCAGTAAAAACGGTTTTCTGCATTACTAATTTTCTTGACTCAGAATTTTGGCAATCTATTTATTTCTAATTAATTTGGTTTAGTTAGTAGAATTGTGTAATCAATTATTATGATAGGACTTTAGAGGGAAACATAACCTTTGCCCTTCCCCCAAAGTGCCCCCTTAAATGACTTTACCAAGAGAAATATTTCAAATAATAGTTGTAGCTCTTTTATATGTGTAGTTCACATTCGTAGTTAAAAGAAAATTCGTTGAAGCCGAAGTAATGATAACTAGAGTTTTCCCAACTGCATCCAGCTGAGCTGACAAAAAAATAGATAAGTAATCTAGTACAGTTGGTCCAAAGTCCTCTTGTTTGATATAGTACACTGTAGTAGTGGGGATTGTTTATATTATATTAAACTTACAATTTAAAGATTATTATTTCTCTAAATTAATCGAGGCTTTAACAGGAAGTATTGCTATCCTGTCAGATTTTCGAATTTAACTAAATTGAAAAATTTGTTTTAATGTTCCCTTGATATAAAGAAAATGTTTTGATTACTCTCTCTCTCTCTCACACACAAACACAATTTATATATGTGTGTATATTTTGAATAATAAAAAGCGAATAATCACATTAATCATTAGAATCTCTCCACCTGAACTTTCTATTGTTCTTTCTCATTAGTGCTCCCCATCTCTTCTACCTCTTTTCTCCTTTGTAAAAAAAAGATAAAGAGACACTTGAGCGCTCTATGTCTGTGTCTTGAGTTCTTAGTTGCCTTCATGTTATACCGCATTAATTTGTTCTCCTAAAACATAAACATTTTGTGGTTTGATATTATCAGTATGTAAACCAATTGTGTGCACTTTATTTTGACAGTATTACTAATGCAGTCAATGTTCTTCTTAATAGTGCTATCAGAGTATATACGAGGTGTGTAAATTAAGTAATGAGACTGATTTTCTAGTGTTCGATCTGGCAACACTGAAGACGCGGCGCATGCGTGGTAGGGCAAGTAAACATCTGATACACGTCCAGTGCAAATTTGAAAATGCTAGAGTTGTTGCACTGTCCGTAGTGACTTTTTTTGTGAGCAAGGTTTTTCCAGTGCGTTTTAAAAATGAGTGACATCAATTACGAGCAACTTTGTGCTATCAGGTTTTGCTTCAGACTTGGGCACAGTGCAACGGAAACGTTTGAAAAACTGTGCCAGGCCTATGGAGACAATGTTTTGTCAAGAGCACAGGTTTTTAGGTGGTTTAAGTCGTTTGCAGAAGGAAGGGAATCAATTGAAGACGAGCCTCGCAGCAAAAGGCCTTCATCTTCAAGAACCGACGAAAATGTTGGCAGAATCCGCGATCGCGTGCGTTCAGATCGTCGTTTGACAGTCCGAATGATCGGCGAAGAGTTGAATTTGACTCACACAACCGTTCATCAAATTTTGACTAATGAATTGGGGATGAGAAAAATTTGTGCAAAAATGGTTCCGAAAAAGGCATCAGAAAGGAAAGGAGCCTTGACTTTTTGGGAGCAATTAAAAACGATCCCAATTTTTTGGAACGTGTTATTACAGGAGACGAGTCTTGGGTGTTTGAGTATGACCCAGAAACTAAGCGTCAGAGCATGCAGTGGCACACTTCAACCTCTCCAAGGCCAAAAAAGCAACAATGAGCAAGTCAAAAATCAAATGCATGCTGATTTGCTTTTTTGATAGCCAAGGATTCGTTCACAAAGAATTTGTGCCTCAATGCCAAATGGTAAACCAACATTTTTACCGAGAAGTTCTTGAGAGACTTCGAAAAAGAGTCATGCGTGTGAGACCAAACATCAAAACAACAAGTGGGTGTTGCATCACGACAATGCATCTCATGCACACCGCCCCGCTAGATGTTCTATTATAATGAGTATTTGGCCAGTATAACATTCCAGTAAGGAGGCGCCTCAGCTCTCTTATTCACCCACTTAGTCCATTTGAATTTTTTTGTTACCCAAATTGAAAAATCACCTCAAGGGATGTCATTTTGGAACATTGGAGAATATTCAAACAGCCGTAACCGACCAACTGAAGTCCATTCCAGTATCCGAGTTCCAGCACTGCTATGACGAATGGAAGAATCGTCTTCAGCGTTGTGTGGTTTCCCAAGGTAGTTACTTTGAAGGGGACATGTTGAATTGTAATTTCATTTGAATAAAAAAAAGATAAAAAATCAGTCTCATTATCGGCCACGATATCTCATCAAAATTAACACTGAACAAGAAAGTACAGCAAATATACAGCGCACGAATATATCGAACACTGAACACGAATATACAGCGCATTATTGAAACTTTTTGGACTTTCAGTTCGAAATATGGAGATCTGGCCAAGCATTCTAATATCTACTATCTCTAAAATTCTGCACTATATAACCAACGCTGCATACTATGTCTCAATCAGAACCATTCATAAAGACCTCACAACATACATCAAGGATTTAATAACACCTCACTATGAAAAAAAAAAGAAAGAAAGACGTTTATTTTCATATATTGTGCACCATCTTATGACACATGGGTAAGTAGGAAACCACAAAGTAGTTTCTGATAACATAGGAGGAAGGTTTCAAACAGGCTTTACAGAAACCGTGGTAATGAATTGGGGATGAGAAAAATTTGTGCAAAAATGGTTCCGAAAAATCTTTCACAAGATTTTTCCGATACAGCTATCTAAGCTTATCAACAGCTCAATAGCTGAATCGTATTCGAATTTAAACAAATTCCCTTCACAATGTAGCAGCCGGCAGAAGTGTAATAGATTAAGAATAAGTATTATTCCTTTTGGAATCGTAATTCAGATCATTAGACGGAACCACTACATTTAAATTCTTCCATCTGTATCGGATTTAGAGGAAAAGTAAATGAGCCAAATTAATTTAAAATTGTATTTTAAAAGTAATTTGTTTCTATTTATTTTGTCAAAGGATGAATATTAATTAAGAGTGGACGGTTTCGGAAGTTGTCATGATTGAGTGTCAGGATTTATGGAACTTTCACGCGCTTAAAGGAACTTTTTATGTTTTTCTAATTGATTAGATCGATTTAAGTTTTTGAACAATTGGCTGTAGGGTTTGGAGAATGGGACTCATTCCATGTTTTGATCTAATCTAATCTAAGCTACTGAAAAGTTTGGTGAGCTTTTATTTATTTTATTAAAACCCGACAGCAAGGGTCCACAGCTACTTTTAAATAATATTCAATGAAAATCAAGATATTATTAGTAGAGGCATACCTTCACCCAACCTTGTCCTAGTTTGAATACTTGACTGACAGATATGAAATATAGTTCAACTATGCAATGACCAGTCCTTTTTTAGAAAAATTTGTTTCCAATTAAGATAAAAATCTTTGATATGTATATTTTACAAATGTCTTTATAATGTGTCTCTTTTCACAACTAGAACTTCTTAAGACAAAGCAAATTTCAACAAATAAAAGAAACTTCCAAGTTTCAAGATATTATTTTGACATGAGAAATTCATTAATTTTGTCTATCCATATTTATATTACTGGACGTGGAGAGAAATAACCTAGAATTTGTAACAATAAGCTTTGTCTATCTCAGGCAATCAAGTTGTTATAAACAATTCTGTTTTTGACAAAAGGGATTTCGTTGCACTCCCATAATTAGCATAACTAGCCGTCCTCAGCAATAACAACAGAAATTGCCACAACTTCAGCATTAAGCACAACCACAGCCTTTTTCAGAGTTTGATATCTTTCTCATCTTCCAGCAATAGAACCCGACATAAAAGTGGTTTTCAATTCATTCTTCCAAAAATTGATTTTCCTTCTTAACCCATACTCCAACTAATCCTACCTTCTCATCATCCTATTTTGGAGTGGCATCGAACTCTCTTGAGACGAACTTGGTTGGCTCTTTACACATGAGATTACGAGGTCTTTCAGAGCCACGAGAGCAGACTCTCCTAAATCTCTAAGAATTACAATTTACATCTTGATTTCTTTATAATTTCCCATATAGGCCATTATTTTGAAACCTTCAAACTGACTAGTTTCTTCATAGATCACTCTCCCATCTCATAATTCTTGATTCAAATCCTTGGTTTCTCAACTCTCATAAACCAACTTCCAGACGCGGGTCAGAAAGGAAAGGAATTCTAGTTGAAACTAGTAAACACATTAAATTTACATTAAGACTTAGATAACTCAGAATAACATCATATTAATACCGAACACCAATTAGGAAGTCCACATATTACTGTTATAACACAACATACTCATACAATTAACGTTATTTTTAAGCATTTTAAGTCAAGGTAAGTGGCTGTCAGAATCAAATGATAGAGTTCTACTATCGCTTTCATCAAGGAATTGACTGTCTCATCTACATAAAACTGAACTTATAAAAATAAAAAATGAAGTTTTCCAGACTATCATAACTGGAAGACAAACCTCTTTGGACCGCCCCAAAAGGAATCCTCTCCTAAAATCCATACTTTTCCTACTTCGTCATCATGAGGCTTAGGGCCGCATCCAACAAAAAAAATAACTTTCTATTTGTTATTTTACATATCCACGGTTTTCACTGTTTTTAATCTCAACAGTTGATACTGCCCTCCTGCCCGCCAATCACGATTTCTCCATCTTTGAGAAATAGTTCAAAAATTGGCCTTAAGGCTAATGAAAACAAGTCACAATATATATGCTTTACTCTTCGTCGCATTATTCTTCCTACAGTCTACTATAGTCTAATTCCCCAACTGTCTGCCATCTTGGGCTTGACCTAGACCAAAGATTTACTAAGATTTGTCATTCAGTATACAAGGAAAGAACTAAATAAACACTTTTGATAACTATTAGACTACGCATCTAAACTCTTCTAGATAACAGAAGATCCGCTTACAAATTTATTTTAAAGCCAATTAAGAGCATGGAATTAAACTATGGAGTTCAACTAAACGCTCAAGCCGTCGAAGAATCCCGTCTCTACAAACCAGAAAGCCTTCGTATTATTGTCAACTCTCAGTTTTAGAACTCCAACTCTAACTTTCTTTTTTAAACTCTCTATTTTTATTATCACAGTCAAATCAACATTTGACTTCTCAAAATCTTCCTAATAACCCTCTTAGACGTCTAAAGAACAATTTCGAGATTTCTTCTATACAAAGAGAATAAATAATAATTTCGAGTTACTTTGAAGTTTTAACACTAGGCAAATTGGCGTACAAAAACAGATTGTAATTTTATTTTGTTCATTGTGATCATTGATTGATGTTACTTAAAGCGCTGTGGCGATGATGAGATTAAAATCATTAAAAATCATTTAATCATTTAAAAAAATTAAAGAAACGAAAAATTAAATATTTCAAAGAACATCTCGCCTCAAAATAAGAAACAAAATACATGTGCGTAACTGATTTTGTACAATCAATATAATTATCTTCCTTCGTCAGCATCATTTATAAATAACAACTATGACCCGCTAAACAAGTAGTGATTTATAAAAGAAATGAAGAAACAGCAATACCTTTGATCCTAAAGTGCTAGCGGTTAGAGCAATTGGTTCCGGATACTTAAATGTTGAATTCTAAAGAATTATAGAAGCAAGTAATTGTTTTTGAAATTATAAATATTTTTAATTTAATGAAAATCATTAATTCTTATTTGCTGAATGCCACGCTTTTCATAAATCAAAAATAGTTTCTGGCTTGAAGTTCTCTGATGGGAACAATCTTATTGGTTCTTTTAAATTTACATTTATGTACTCTTTTATACATGTGACCAATATATTAATGCAGATTGAAAATCTCTCTGGCCTCCTAAACTGTAAACATAAATTATCAGAAATCACAATGGTTTTGAAGATATAACGTTTTTCCCTCTAAACTAGCGATTGCAACTAGTTTTAAGTGGGTTCGTTTAGATAAAATACTCTAAATTCCAATAAGAAAAACACCAATTTATTGTTTTACACAAAATTATAAATACAACACTTAATAATAATTAATTCACAGTTTAAACCACAAAAGTTCACTTTGTACACTTTTTATACACTTTTCACAAACGTACACTTCGTTTGTAACAAGAAAACTCTCTTAAACTCTCTGTTGTCCCACTATTTATACCGGTGGAGAAGGGACTACAACTTTCTCGATTCTTCTAGAGAGAGCTAGGGCGCCGCCAGCGCTTCCTAGCGGCCACTAGGAGAACTTGAGGTACCTGCTTTCTCTCCTAGATGGCTCCAGTGGCTGCGTTACAATATAATGGAATAAAAAGACCTCTGATAAGAAAATTCATCATAACAAGTGCTGGAGGCTTCATGTGTCAATACCAGCAGCATAAGCGCTACACTCACCTCTAACACACCTCCTTGAGGGTGGCATCTGAGGGTATATTTGGACTAGGGGATAACAGTTTAGAAGAACTCGGTGTCTTCTAAAAGTTACGGTTACTTCCGTCCAAAAACTACTAAAAACTATTATTTAAGCCCAGTAATTAGAACTTGAGCCAGTCTTAAACCAGCAATATTTGAAGAGTCTCAAAAGTTTAAAACCAACAATAAAAAGGCAAGAAATCCCAAACAAGGGATGACCATCAAGAGCTTAAGTATTATGTTGTTTCAAACGCTTGTTTATTACAAGCAATTAACTTCTGCAAAAAGCACTTTTACAGATCAGAGAGTATTCATCAAGCTAAGCAAACTAGCCAATGATCGTTAGAACAAGCTAGAATTCTACACCACTCATCAAGCTACCACTCAACACTACCAAGATCATTACTATTCACTTAGCCAGTTATTCATTTTATGTATCTAATCCTCCACCAATCACAGTATTTCATGAATTTATGTATATTATGCGCAAAAGTGCAACTAGTGAGTTTGTATATCATTTCAACAACAACATTTACCATCATTCTACCGCAAACATTACAAAGAAGTCAACATTTGGACTGAAAGAACAGTGGATTCAGTTTCAAACACGGTTCATTGGACAACTCAACAAGCTTCTTACTTTATCTATATATGGTCTATATTTTTCACCAGAATACTCACTATCCTAAACAGCCTGAGAAAGAAAGAGTCTTCAGAAAACCGATATAATGGAGTTGATGAGGAGAGAAATTAGGTTTGATTAATTAGACGAGATATGAAGATAATGTATTAATTTAGCTATACGTTACACTGTCTGCACGGACTTGTAATATATTATAGTATAAAAGGTGAGTGAGAGTGTAGATATGGACACGATGCGCTGTATTATGGTGGTTTTGAATCGATAGATAGATATACATATATTTTCCAGGTTATAACAGCGGTCTCCCACTCTAGCCTGCTTAAGGTTTAGAGAGTACCTGATGGGAGGGTTCTGTCTTCTATCTCTTAATTCTCTCGTCTGTCTGCTCTCACTTGCTGATGTAATTCTCTCTTACTATTACATCATCTCTTTCAAGGATCTTTTGGGGGACTACAGAATTGCTGTAAAAGAAGAATCGGACAAAATAGTTCTAGAATCGCTCAACTTTCTCAATATTTAAAGATTATATGCATCATTTCAATGAGGATAAGCGTTGCCCTTGGAGAAAAATGTAGATTTTTTTTAAAGAATGAGTTTATACAACTGTAACATAAAACCTACACTTTTTCTATAAAATTATTTCTAAAAAAATTTCCAAAATATTGTTTGCTTATTTGATAAAATATTATATATTCATTCCATGTATAATTATTAGCGATTATAAAATATTTTCCAATTGATTGTGATGAACAATGGAAGAATTTTTAATAGCTATTTAACTACGAGAAAACTATTATAACATTATCATAAATTTACCATGTTCTGCTTTAAAAGGACCTACTTTAATATGGTAGCAGAAGGTTATGTCGTAAAAATCTTTTGCTAGATGCAGGAAGTTTTTTTTAGAGTAAAAACAAATTTTTAAACACGAAATTACCTATAATAATAATAATAATAATAATACTTTATTGTTCTTTGAAAGTACAAATGACAAATAAAACAAAGTATTTTACGGCTTGAAATAATCCGTCAGCCGGGGTCGATATTACTTTCATACATTTATATAGGTACATAATAAAATAAGATAAGAAAAAATAGAATAAGTGTATAAACAGAAAGAAGAAGTAACGTAACCTGAAATAGAAGAAAAAATAGTACAAGGAGAAATAACAAAAAATAAAACAACTTTGAGAACTCAAAAAATTATAGGTATATACCAAAGTCATACATGTTTAGAAATTAAATTCTTGTATAAGCTGATACCGATACGACCAGGCATGGCGAGCATATTTAATTAGGGAACGGCAGCCAGAAGATCCGTTCAATAAGGAAATAAGATGGGGTCTTGCAAGTACTGAATATCCCAAATATAATCTCCGGAGCTCAGCAAGGATTTAGCAAACGCCAAGAAAGTGTACTACATCCTCAATACATCTTGAATTACAGAGGGCGCACAGCTCAATCTCTTTTCGGAGCCATGGTGTATGATTCAAGTAGACTAGCTCACATCTCAGCCTAAAGATCCAACGGAGTTCAGTGAGAGATAAACCCGAAGAATGATCCTCATTCAAATAACAAAAATTGAAAGAATGATTCAGCTCTTTATATAGAATGAAACGGGATGAAAGAGACATCCTGCCCAGAAACTCCTGTCGATGAACTGCTTTCATCGTAATTAACAGAGAGGATAATTTGTCTTTGAAAGCAGATAATTCTTCACATCGGGAACAAAGTTGCAGGAATACTTCTGGGCCAAGTCTAACCAATGCCGAAACCAGTAAATTTTGTTGTTGATAATTTCCAGAGCTAGAATTCTAGACAAACGATACCGGGGAAGGTCCAAAGTTCTTAGAACATATTTAAAATGCAATTTTAAAGTGAATATCACTAGAAGATCGACAGCGGTCTCAATATAGAGCATATAGTTGGGCGAAGATGTGGGAAGTGCAAATAATTTTTTAATGAAAAAACTCGAAATTACCTATAGAGATTATTATACTTATTTTGTTTAAAAAAAAAAAAATTCCATGACATTTAATATTTCAGAATTATACCGTTTACATTCGGCACACCTATAATAATTATTAAACGAATAATTCACGAAATTCTAATGAGGTCAGTTTAAACTGATTGTATTAGAACGTTATGTTCCTTTACTCATTCATTAACAACATATCTCATGAATTTTTCGTGTTTTCAATAATTAAAATATGAGTTTCAAGAAAATTTGACAATTTATTATATAATTGTGTTAAAAGGAGTAAGTGAAAGTTTTGTGGAGTGTTTCCTCACATTTGGGTTAAATCCTATATTCGTAGATAAGAACATAGCTTATCAGAGACTTTCAATTACATATTTCCTTACTGAATCTTCTCAGAGAGCTGGGAAAGTAAGACACTAAATAAGATTAATATCTTTTAAATACAAACTCACAGTTATCCCGTTAATTGAAGAGAAATGTTGTTAATAAAATTAAAGTTAATTTTAAACAGTTTCCCAGTTAGCGTACCTAATCGGTTGTTTTCAAATTAATAGTCGGTACGATTTCCAAAGAGAATAACTCTTTAGGGAGAAAATATAATTAGAAATAATACATTACAATTGATATCTATAATTTATTTGGCTCTTATCTTATTTTTAACAATAGATATACGAAATCAATTCATGAAATCAGTGATAGCACAGTTAATGTTTCTTCCTATACATTGAATAAAATCATAGATTTGAGGATTCAATTTATTTTATTTGATTTCCCCCAACAAATGAAGTAGATTATGTACAATAGGTGAAACTACGAGGGTGGTTTGAAAAGTTCTCGGAATCACCGCTAGATGTCAGTGCTAGAGCAACGAGGTTCCCGCGCAATAATCACACATCCTTTGTGAGTGAACACGTGTTCATGCTGCAGGAAAGTGGTAGTGACGACTCTTGTTGTTGTTCCCGCGTAGTGATTTGTGACAATGGAAAAAACTGAGATTCGAGCAGTGATTAAGTACTTTGTAAAGAAAGGTATGAAAGCAAAGGAAATTCATGCCGACTTTCAGACACACTAGGGGACTCTGCTCCTTCATATTCAACTGTTGCCAAGTGGACCAGCGAGTTTAAATTTGGTCGGGAGAGCTTAGATGATGATCCGCTAAGTGGACGGCCAAAAAGTGCTACGACCCCAGAATTTATCGCAAAAGTGCAT
>JAAEAF010007427.1:0-88800 GCA_011037195.1 Triatoma infestans | reverse complement strand
AAACTATAATATTTGTCAATTATAATTTTGAGAATTGGAGTAAGAGAATGTTGTGTGAGTGTTTCATACCAGATTTTTTTTCCATACTTTCCCTGAGCTATCTATCCATTTTTTTCTTTTATATCACTGAAATTATTTGTTTTGTTTGTTGAGAAAATTGTGAAAAATGGAAAAATCCATTTAATAAAATGGTTATTTCCGGTGAAAGAATTCGATGGAAACATTCCTGTGGTATCACGTGGTATAATGTCCAAACGGAATATCAAGTTGAACATCCTGCGATTATTTATTTTTCAATTTTATTGTATGTTCATAAATACCCACAAATATAGATGTTTCAGAGAGTGGCCCAATTTCATTAAACCATTTTCATATATTTTGGGAGACTTCATCACATTTATTCCGAAGGATATTCTATTCCGAAAATTGTACTCGAGCACAATTACTTTATATATATAGTGGTAAGAGAAAATAATAAAAAAATTAGTGGGGGAAGGGGTAAGCCAGGAATGCCGCAATCCTAGACAATAGTAATTAGATAAATTTATCAGCATTAAAAAAATAATGAAAAATAATTAATGTAAATAAAAGTCCATTGGAACATTTTTTGTTTCTTAAATTAGCAAGTTTTTATATTACTCAATTATTTATAAGCTATTGTAAATTAAATGGTTGTAATGTGATGATAATATTTTATGTATTCTACGAGATAGGAACAGTGATCACGAAGGACGACCACACTGAGCCGTCCGGACTAACAGATTTTGAAATGTTTCCAAATATTTGGTCACTGACTAATCTCGCATCTTGTTTGCCCTATTTATTTTTTTTAATCACTACTGCGCTTTGTTTTTTAGTTTTTACTATCAATATGAAAGAAACTAGGGAAATATAAAGAGATTTTTGTATCTTTTAAAGAGAGTTTTATGTGGGTAAAATTGGAAGTAAAATATAATTACTACATAAGAAAGGCAGATAATAAAGCAAAAACAATTAACTAATTGCTTTTCATTAACCAGCTTCCTTGTGCAGTCTCAGTGTTACAAAACAGCATAAACACCAAACAAATAATTCCTCTCAACAATACACTATTTAGTAGTTAAAGGAGCAAGGTAAACAAGTTAAACAGCACTTCGGACTATAGAAATATCTGTTTTAACAAGAAATGAAATACAATTTTTACGAGCTTCCTGTTCTTGAAAAAAAAAATCATAAAGTAATTTACATATTTCTTTCTTCTTTATTATTAGTATTATTAGTACTTTATTTTTGTTTTAAAAACTAATTGAAAATGTATAAATTGGTTGTTTACTATTTGAAGGTGTTACCCAATGAATGTCAATTTGTATTTACCCAATGAATGTCAATTTGTATATTTATCACTTTGAATGTTCAAGCAAACAGCTTACATTTTTACATTTTACGGTATTCTTCTATCTTGTTATTTTTGTAAAGAAAATAACTATGTGTTGTGAATTTCCTCCATAACAGCGTTGACAACTCGATCTCGTCAACATCTGCGACGCCATACCTGTCTCTTGTACCATGCACCTGATCGCAACTATCACGCCCACTGTCAAAGCGGTCGTATTGGCGAGATTAAAAAACAGCAAACTCTGCCCAAACTAAAGCGTGATTTATAAAGAAAAAAAAAAACAAACAAACAAAAAACCGCCAAATTCAGAACTTGAGTTAATCTTACTCAGCTTTCAAACAAGTAAGAACAGTCGTAACATGCATATTCCTTTTGTTCCTGACCTTTTGTTTCGGATTTTCATCCATCCTCAGAGCAAATTCACCAAGTTCATGTATAGAGTTCATTTCAACTCAATGTTTCTGTTACACTCACACTTGTTGGTTTTATAATAGTGCGGGAGGTTATAAGGTTATGTTAGTAGGTGTGGGTGTTTAATGACAAAATGGAACTATCATAAATTATGATTATACTTTAGAAAATAGTGTATAATAAGTAGCTGTTTATAATAATTAGCTTTAATATTTATAATAATTTATAAATATATTTACAATGAGATGTTGTACGGTATAAATATATTTATATTTATAATATAAAATATATTTATAATAAATAGCTATTTATTATAATATATATACACTATTTTCTAATGTATAATCATAATTTATAATAATTCCATTTGGTCATTAAACACACACACATAGTAACATAACCTTATAACCTCCCGCACAAATATACCACCAACAAACCTACAAATGTGAGTGTAACAGAAATATTGCGTTGAATCTCTACACCAACTTAGTGAATTTGCTCTGACGATGGATGAAAATCCGAAAGAGGTCAGGAATAAAATGCATGCTACGACGGATAAAATACAAGATCACTGCGGACCCATCCACATATTCAAGTAACAATAGTCTTCAAAGAAGTATTCAAACAAGCAAGATATTCTTCAATTAGCTTTCACGAAGTAATCAAACAAGCAACAAGAGTTTACATTCAGCTCCCAACGACCTTCAAGAAGCGTTATATAAGCAATATAAATTCTCTACCAGCTAGCGATCAAGCAACAAATAAACGACATTAGAACAAGCAACAATTCTCACCATTAGTGAGAGCTAAAGACCTATTAACAAGAGATCAAATCAACAAACAAAAAACCTTTATTTCGCACAAAAACTTGTTAACTGCTGGTATGTGTGTTTGGTGTCTGTGAGGGGTTAAAAAAAACAAGTTGATTTATTTCTATTATATACTTTAAATTGGAGATCGTACTAATGGTACTTTCGCAACACTGAGGTTGTTAAGATGAATAGTATAGTATTCATTCAGCTTGAGATAAATGCCAATTCGTTATAGAGGGGGTTGAAACAGTAATACCAGATAATCCAGATACCGCCTAATCTACTAATTTTTATTTTTGAAAAATAAACAAATAAGAAGAACAAGGAGTGAAGGGATTAATTAGCTCAGTCCTAGCGCGCTGGACTAGCAACACGAAGATCTCGGGTTCGAATCCAGCATGCTGCCCTTAGATTTTTCTCTTCCTAGGAGCCTCTACATCTCACTGTCCGATGGTGCTAGAAGAACCCTGCTCGGAGGTCGGCAGTGCACTGAAAGGCTTCCGGGGGCAAAATAGATCTTTCAGGTCGCAATGCATATCCCCTTAAAAAAAAGAATAAGGAGCTCATTAATTGTGAAAAAATTAATAAGAGGCGTACCTCTAAACCTTAAAGAAATCACCTCATCAACACTACCGCTCGTCTCTCGGCTACTTAGTTTAATTCACCAACATTTCCTGCCAGAATACTTTGCTTAAAAATGTCTTTCATTGTGAATTTTATATATATATATATTTCACACAAATATATTTGCCGCCTCTTTGCTGTCAGACACAGATCTGCTACACCTGGTGCGTCTAACTAGGTTAACATTTCCTTCTAACGTTCTTCAAATAACGATTCTATTTCGGCTACCCCCTTAAAGATCATTAACCTTTTCAAAACCCTTTCCAACTTATTTTGCAACGCTGTAATAAGATCCTGGACAACTAAAATTTCTTAATAATGAAAGAGTATTTCTTTAATGAATAATTCAATTAAAATCCCAGAGATCATTTAATGACATTATCTATCATTTCTTTCTCTCTAAGTTTGATTACGTATAACCTTACTTAAAAAATTGTTTAATAATGAGTTTCAATGATACCCGCCTCTATTTATAAAAATAATAGATTCCTACTCTCGAACCACTTTAAAATTAATTATCTCCGAAAAATATTTTAAGTCATTTTTTTTATATGTAAATTATACATGTACAAAGTTTAAAGAAAATTTGAGCTATATTCGAGAAAATGTTTAAAGAAAGCTGAAGAAGAAATAAACATTCAATAAGTAACATTTAATTGAATAAAGTTTTATAATAAAGAAAGCAAAAGCTAATTTATAAATAAATGGGCTGGTGTTCAAAGAATAGAATGGGATACACTGTTGTAATAGATTTCTTGATGAATACAGCGAGAGTCACAATATATTTTCTACCTATATAAATTTACGATGATCTGAATACATAAACAAAAATCTAATTAAGCTTGGTGAAGGCTAGAACGTTATTTCAGAAAGAGTATTCGGTTATAAGGTGATCTTCTAAGGGCAAAATACAATCTTTATTGAAGGAAATAATATACAATTTGGGGAGTCTTCTTATACAGTACAGATAAGAAAAGATACAGCTGTTGTGACAACTATGTAAAGTCTATCTCCCAGAATAGCTTCAAGGCTGTCCAAAAGCTTAATGCCCTTTGGATCATCGACAGTTTACTAAGGCCAAAGTAATGTGAATCGGTGATAATCCAATTTCAATCCCACTGACCCTTATGAGAGAAAGGTTGTCTAGCGAATTATGGAAGCCTAGGAAGTAAGTGTAGAACATTGTCTGGAGAGGGAGAAATGAAAAAAAATCTGGTATATTGCAGCTGGAGAAGATGTATATTATAATTCTATTATCAAATTAAATCTAATAAATATGAAAAATAAATTTAAGATGAAATATGAGATGTGTGTCTATTTGAAACAGTACCACATCTGGACTGCTGATAGGAATTCAATGAGATTAATCATTGCTCTTGAAGATTATGTCGATTAAAGTGGTTTAATTTTTTTTTTCCGCTTTTGTGATTTGAATAAAAGGAAGACTGGACTAAAAATGGCTGAAGAAGCCATTGAAATGTGACCGATAGGTCGGTTTATAACAAAATTATACCTTGCATTTTTAAATTTTCAACCTGAAGATTTGAATCGGTGATAATTTGCATGACTTCGAACAGCAAAAAACTGAAAAAATTAAGTATCTTCTGTCGGTGAGGAAGTTTCTTTGGTTTAACTTTGTATTCTATTATTATTATTTTAGTTACTATCAAATTTAAATCAAGTCTTATTAAAACGGAACTGCAAATTTAATTTTAGTTAAAATTCCAGACAATTTTCAAATGAAATGGGCACTACATCTTCAAACTGAGTTGCAATCTCCATCAACCTTTATTTCCAGTATTGTTAGCAAGTCTTACTTAATTAGATGTCTCATTGTCAAAACAAATAAGATATTTTCTATGACAGCTTTCTTCATTTTGTATTCGACTGGTTTTAGGCGTTTGCCCATCATCAGGATATCTTTATAAACAATGAGATTATATCGTCTTGCACAGGATCAGTTTACAGATTTTAAGATTAAAATCTGCTAAATATTTTTCAAATACACCCATACATTAACATATTATATTAAAAAAATATTCTACTCTTAAGTTATAAAAATATCACTACTCTAAGTTATTTATTTTTATTTTACATTGTCCCGTTTAACGAAGGATCTTATTTACTAAACTTTAAATGAAATGATTGTAAAGTAAATTTATTTTTGCTAGCTGTCAATATTACGTTATTATTGTCATAATGTCTGTAGAAAATCTCCTAATTACTAACTAAAGGATGAAATCTAAAATACGTATATACTTTAAGGTGTTCTTATTTTTAAGTATTTACTGTTAAATTACAATAAATCACTTTTGAGTACCGGTGTGGGCTACCCAATATATTAGCGGAGCAGAGTTAATAATATATATAGTCAATCTATTTTTAATAGTTCATTAGTTAGAGCTCCTGAATTGTAGGAATTTAGTTTGTTTGCTATACTTAAAGAAATGTTGAAGTGTCTTGCTGAAAATTTAAATAAATTTTCACTAATGAATGAGTACATTTTGTCATTTTTTTTTTTTCCTTTTTCTGAAAAAAATGAGGAGGAATAGGTTATATGCATTTGACAAGGGAACTTATCTGAGTAGGTAGAGATATTTATAAATAAAATGGGGCACAGCTCCAAACACGGGCCCACTCTGGCACGCTATCTTGTTCTGATTACTATGTTTCAGTGCTAATTTTTATTTATTAAATTATTTATAATTTATACATTGCTTTATTTTCAATTTATCTAAGAATTGATAACAATAATAATATATACATATTGTTCATTTTTTTTAAAACAAATAAGTTATTTATCTATACCCTGTGAACAAATTGACACACTTACGCCATAGTTGGAGTTCTGGATTGAGGCGGCGTGCCTATTAGTGACTTCTTTTCAGGCAGCGGGTCGTTGCTCTGGTAGTACTGACACCCGCAACGAACACTACTGGAGCTGGCTGACCTGGACCTATGCATCGACTTAATACCACACCGATCTTCTCAGATCCTTCATTCCTCCCCCACTACCCCCCACCTTCTCAAATACAACGTACTTATATAGATGTATAGTGGAGGGGGTTCTTCTAAACTTCTCCCTCTACTAAAGTATGCATTATTATTTTTTTTTTTTTTTACTACTAAACTCATTCAACTATTTTTTTTAGTTTTTACACTTGTTACTATACTAAACGTACTCTTAAATAACTGACGTCTGCTCAAACTATATGATTAAACAAGTTTCTTAAAATCTTACGGCTCCAGGGTACATGCACAAAATATGTCAAATCCATAGAGAAATATACAAAACAGCTTGAATCAACTAGAAGAATTAATAAAAGTGATAGTCTAAATTTAATTTACTTATGTTTTTCAATCTTTGTCGCAAAACCCATGAAGGGCCATGGCTTGCCAAACGGCGATTTGTTATTGGAGGGAGAATGGGGTAAGCACGCCGTAATTCCCACACCCGTTGAGTTCTGACTTTTGCTACCAACCCATAAAGCTTCCTACCTAGTTTTTCTCACATTCGCTACATCAAAACCATCTTTGCCCTGACGGGAATCGAACTTTGAATTCTCACAACAAAGGCAAGTGCGCTAGCCTATTAGACCAATTGGGGGAAAAAACAATATTTGAGACTTGAAATCTGTAATATCTGTGTTATTACTTTCTATTACTCTATTAAAGAAAGTATTTAGATTTTCTCAAATTTTTGAAAATCAGATTTCACTAGATATACATATTTGAAGAATATGAAAAATATGTGTTTACCGACCGGTATGTGCATCTGAGTTTATTATAATACTATATTTTTTTAATTATAAAAAAAAGAAAAATAAAACCGTTGGCGCAATAGCCCATGAAGCTTGTGGATGTGCAATTTTTTGTTTTTCTTTGTTAATAAATCCAGAAAAGACTACGATCATGAAGATCGGAAAAAGAGGAGATTTGTGCAATAGGATTGCGAGGCTAAACAGAGAAAAGTTGGAGCAGGTTCAATATATTAAATATCTTAGAGTCCACCTTAACGAACAAGGCTGAATCACGGAGAAATTAAGGAAAGGATCAAAGCAGTTGGCAAGCTGTTCAAAACAAATCAAGACACAAAAGAGAGTTATTTGTTTTTGTTTTGTTTTTTGAAAAAGAGAGGTATTAAAAAAGGCAAAAAAATGGCTTACAATGTCAAAGTCATGTGAGTCTCAGAATTAAACTCATGCGAACGAATCTTATCATTCACTACCAAGCTTGAGAATCAACTCCAAGCTATGTTGGTGAGGTGAAAGTGAAAAAAAGCTTTACTTGGACTTTAAAAGTCCATAAAAACAAAATATAATTAACCCAATTAATAAAAAACATTTTCAAAAAATATAATAAATAAAATAACTTGTGTGTTTTGTCTTATAACTTGTTAACCTTGCACTTTATATATTTTCTGGCGACAAATTCACGTGTATGTAAATTATTACAAAACGCCTTTACAAAATCTATTATTGAATAAATAATTATCTTAATTTATAATAAATATGGCGCTTCGATTTTTTAATTGGACGGGTTTGAAAGTAATATTGAAAACCATTTTAGTTTGAATTTTAGCTCAAATTTCATTGGAAAAAAGTTGAAAAAGAAATTCATATCTATGTAGTTTTCTTTTCTTTTTTTTGGTTTTCTATACCCACAGATTAGCCATTCAGATATGATTAACTTAACAAAAAATTCATTTGGGAAAATAATAGCATTGTCAAAGGCAATAAACTGTTATTGCTAAAATTAGGACTTATACTCAATGGGTAGCTTCCTATCAATTTCTAATAATACTTGATTCCGGTTGGACAAATAAAAGTATTGATTTGAAAAAAAAACACTTTTCTAAACAATAATCCGAATATACCAATTTGCAGTCAGGAAGTCAAGGCGAACTAGAATAATAATAAGTTTTATTTCCAAAGCTCACATGGTGTGCCACCTGCCTTGGCACAATCAACAAAACTTGGCGGAAGGCTGTCTGATATGTATCTCATTTGTTATTAATACTAATAGTAATAATCTCTATCATATTACTTTACTTTAATCAATTAATTAATGAGAAAAACTATAGCAGCACTATTGGATTCAAAAACTTAAGATAATGAACAAATCTGGAAATTTGAGTAAGAAAACTATATTAAGGAAAATATTAGAAATTGTAGAACTCTTTAAGTTTCTTTATAGACTTATTGTCTGATCAACAATCAGCATTTGTTTTTTTTGAAATTTCTTGATAAACTCATGCTTTTGGTATTAGTCAATTTAAAAATTTTAAACTACATTCTAGTGAATAGAACAAAAAATGCCATCAGATCTTCTTATAAAATTCCTTATTTGCTTGATTAAGCAAAAATCTTGTCAGAAACTCTTTCACTAATAGTTTCTATTAATGCATTTCTTTCAGTTTTGCTTGACAAATTTTGCTTAAAATATGAAATATATAGTAAAGATTTCGTTCCCTTAATCCCCAACAATGGTGGAACGGTCATTAGCTGATTGTTGCCAATAGAGGAGGCATAAATTATCAGCTGTCCAGAAATTATAAAACATAATATTAGTTTTACAAGTATTTATAGGCTGCCATACAGGATTTATATGAAAATTGTAATTTAATGAACCTTTGCCAGCCTGATTCGAAATTATATTTTACTATAATTTACATTATTCTTTTTATATTTTATATAAACTATCCAACGTTTTAACACATACGCGTGTTATCATCAGGGGTTTTTTACATATTTAATCTTAGTTATATTGTGATTTTAATTATTATTAGAATCCAGTATCATGAGTGTCCATTTTGCTTTTAAAGCGTCAGTTATTAAAAAAATTTTTTAGTAAAATATTATTAATGTGTAACATATATGTTACTTGTCGGTATTATGTTTTTATTTAGCTCTTGTTATCTGGTTTTTACTGTTTTATATTATTTGTTACGATTTTAAATTTCTAAAGCTTTTTGTCCATGTGATTATATATATTATTTTAACTCATTTTCTGCTGAATTTTTGTTTCAATTTTCGTGGTTTGGCTGGGTTGTCACACCTAGCTAACCAACCATCTTTGGTGGACTCCAGATAAAGCCAAGTTTTAACCAACCATCTTTGGTAAAAACCAGATATCAAGAGCTAAAATATAATTTCGAATCAGGCTGGCAAAGGTTCATTAAATTACAATTTTCATATAAAACATAATTTTTCCCGGAAAGCAGTTGTTTTCATTGAAAATTTGGGTATTGGTGGAAGAGTGGCAGGAAGAAGTTAAAGAGATGAGGAACTTTTCTATGGGCAAGCTACTGGCTTTCAATAAGCTGTACTGGAGATTTAAATTAGTAGGTGAATGTAGGAGAAGACTTAATGGTCTCCCTCAGAGGAGTAGAGTAGAGCTCTTCTGGGTACAAAGGGATTAGAGGATATAGAGGGATATAGAGATCCAGATTACCATTTTCTCGAGCAAGCAATTTTGCAAGAGGGAAGTCAAACAATGTAGGAATTTGGGAGATTTAAAAAAGGATGAGATTTATAAAAAGTATGAGACAAGGAGATTTGAAGTATCTTTTTTCCCTGAGTAGGAAACGACTGAGAGTCGTGGTAGGTGAATTGACTGGGCACTCTGAAGTAGCCAGTCATTTACATAGAATAGGCCGGGAGTCTAGCCCTTGGAGTCAGAATTATGCCAAGGGAGTCAGGGAAACGTGAGCGACTACCTAGGTCAGTGTCCCATTTCATTAACACAAGGTTCTGCAAATTGGGGAGTGCGAAACTCTCCAGGAAAGCTTAGAGGAGCTGGAGGTTAAAGAAATGTTAAGAAATTGTAGTCAGAACGGAGACAGCTGGGGGTGGCTTCTTAGAAAAGTGGTTTTTTGTTTTGTTTTGTTTTTCTGGAGGGAGTTAGGGAGGATAAGAGCAACTTTGGCTAGGGTCCCGCTTTCGGGCACTCGTAATAATAATAGATCTTGACACTGTTTTTCCAATAGTAGAAACTAAGGCAATTTTATCAAATTTCCAAAATTAGGTTTTCACCGGACATATATTTTTTGAGACTTTGGTGCTAAAATGTTAATAGCGAATGGTCTGTATTGTGTGTGTGTGTGTGTGTGTACAAAATAACCTATTAATGAAAAAAAGCAGGAAGGTTATATTTGAAATTCCCTTAGCTATCACCTGATTGATCAGTTTTGAAAAAAATCAATAACCTGTAATGACATATCAGAGTCATAGCAATGTCAAAGTGGCTCCAGCCAGCCGCTATCTTCACAAAGGATGGCAGGAAGAAAGGATAATTTATAACTAGTGGCCCAGCCGGCCGCTATCTTTATACTAGAAAGGGACGACGGTGAAGGAGTAAGAGAATGAGATTTTATTATAATAGTGGCCACAGCAGCCGCTGTGCTTCATAGACAAATGGCCGCGGCTCCCCAAAACAAAACCCTCTTCAGTAACAAGGGTCAAAAGTACCTCAAAGACCGCACCGGACTATCAGGTCATAGCAATGCCAAAGTGGCTCCAGCCAGCCGCTATCTTCACAAAGGATGGCAGGAAGAAAGGATAATTTATAACTAGTGGCCCAGCCGGCCGCTGTCTTCAAGACAAGGGCCGCGGCCAAACAAAAACCCTTTTCAATACAAGGGTCAATACATTACATCAAAGACAAGCACCGATAAAGCTGGCCACTGACCTAAATGACATTGGTCGCCGACCTGGCCAAGGTCGCACACTACGAGAGATGTCTTAGTGTGAGTTGTGAGTAATACTAATATAAACTTCGCCCCACTGGAGGAGGGGATCATTATATCAGTAGCTACAGTATCATCAGTATCACTAGTATTATCATTATATCACTATAGCTTCAGTCTATCAGTATATATCATTACAGTACGAGAGCGCGTCCCTATACAAGGTTAAACTTATAATTATTTTCATAGTTGTGCATATTAGTTTATTTATTTTAATCATTTTAAATTATTTGTTGTTTATCTCCTATTTATTTCTAATTATTTCATGTTAATAGTTACCATTTCTCACATTTAAATTATTGTAAAAATATAGTCTATTTTTATAAATTCAGCGTTAGTAATTCAAGCAATAACTCTCTAAACTAACTTCCGCCTAATAAATCCCTCTTCAAGACATCTAACTTCATACCTCTGGAATCACCACAATCGATTCCACTACAAACAATATAATCAAAATTGTGATAGTGTCAAGCAAAGAATATCGATGGATCAGTTTGAATGAAAATCGCGTAAAATTAAAAAAAATAATAAATAAATAAAAAACTATTAAGTTTTAATAACGCACTATCGGTTGACGGATTTTGTCCGAATCCTAATCGCATCGGATTATCTGTTTATATTATTTTATTCACACACATTCAGACCATACGTTATTAACATTTTAGTATAAAAAGTCTTAAAACATACATATTTCGAAAATTTTATAATTAGCTTTGCATCTGTAAAATAAAAAATTTCATCATATAAAGAAATGTATTTTTTATGATTACTGCTGTATTTTCATAATCTGAATATTAGCATGTCCTTGAAATTTTATTTGACGTTTAGCACATTAGAAATAGTCATCAATTAATTCGAATCCATTACTATCATTTTTGCATACGTATATATTAATACTTAACTCCTCCCCTCCCTGAGTACATTTTCAATTAGTTCATTAGGTAAAGTATAATTTTATAAAAAGGAAATATAGATGCAAAGAAAGGAAATAATAATAGCTACAAAATAACTAGTCATCAAAATATTTATTTTTATCCTCTGCTTGCTATAAAAGTAGTAGTGCGATCGTTTGAATTTTTTTTTTTGTATTATTATTAATACGGCTTAAAAAACTGGTATGAAATTTTCCCATGACTCTATCTTATTGCATTTCTCACAATTATAATTGAAAAATATTTTTAGAACTAAGAATGTAGATTAAATGCAGTTTGACTCTTCTTAATTGATACCAAACTTATTTGGGAAAATATTATTAGTAGTCAAGGACAAATGTCAACATTTCATTTTTTTTTTTTTTTTTTTTAGTAAAAAGTGCAAAAATATTCTATATACTCGTTTGAGTCGTGAACTCAAACATTCGAAATCAGATGCAGGGAAAAAATTTTTTTAAGGGAAAATAGCACAAACGCGAAAGTGACACGCTGAAAATAGCACATACCGGTAAAAAAGTGACTCGCCTTTTAATTAGATGAGAAGCAAAGATGCTGGATACTGGTCGAAACTAAAATTTCTACTAAGAGATGCGTGTGAAACTATTTGTGTTAATGAGAAAAATGTGAGTAGCTGAATTAGCAGAAACGAAGATGTACAATCGAAAAGACGCCAATTACAAAATACATCTTATCTTCTTAAACAGAAGATCTGGTGAAAAAAAATCTGGTGTTTCTCTTACTCCAGTTTTCAAAATTATAATTGACAAAATTTTATAGTTAGTATAAAAAATTTAACATTAATTCATGTTTTTATTGAGAAAATCACAGAAACTGTTCAGTAAACATACACTTCCGGTTTACTAATTTTCTTGAAACTTGGAATTTTGGCAATTTATTTATTTATAATTAATTTTATATAGATGGTAGAATTGTGTAATTAACTATGATAGCACTTTAGAGAAAACATAACCCCGCCCTTCCACCAAAAGCCCTCTTAATTGACCTTTAGTTTAAAGAAAATCGTTGGAGCCGTTTTAGTGAAAATACCACAAAACTGAAAAATACATTTCAGTAAAAACGCACTTTCGTTCATCCTGTTTTCTTCAAACTTGGAATTTCAACAACATATTTAATTCTTATTAATATTATTCATATGACAGAATTGTGTAGTAAACTGAAATAGCACTTAGAGGAAAAACCTAATTCTACCTCTCCCCTAAAAGTGCCCTTAAATGCATTTTTCCAGTGAAACGTTTTAAATAAAAGTTGTCGAGCTCTTAGTATGTGTAGTTGATACAACAAGTTTCAAGAAAATCGTTGTGGCCATTTTTGAGAAAATTGCAAAAAAGTAAAAAAAAAAAAAAACCATTTAGTAAAGTGGTACTTCCGGTTGAGGAATTTTGACAGATAACCTACTGTCGGATCCCATTGTGATACTTAAACGGAATATTATGTTTGAGCTTTCTACGATTTTTGGTTTCTGAGCTATGCTGTACAAATACATATCTCCACAGACACAGACCATTTTCTAAAAATTCACGTTTTTGGACTCAGGGGATCTCAAAACGGATATTTCAGGTGAAAACTCGATATCGAAAATTTGACACGATTACAATACATCCTCTAACTAGAAGTAAGAGAAAGTAAAAACGAAGATTACTTTCAATATAGACAAAATATATATCGGAATAGAGAGAGAGAGAGAGAGTGAGAAGGTTGTGTAAATACAACGCGGGAAAATTTTGGGGTAAGGAACATGTCGCCAAAATAAACTATTTGATTGTCATGGTAACGACTGAACAGTACTCACTAATGGTCTGTATTAGGGCAGTGGTTCCCAAGCGGTGGACCGCTCGGGGGTCGCAAAAATTATACTGATATTATATTGATAGATTATATTAATATTTTATGACGAAAAACGGCAAAAAAGTGTTTCTTTAACACCTTTTCATTTACGAAAGCTATATTTCCATATTTAGCGGGATATTAACAATTTTTATCCACAAAAATATTTTTATGAATCAAATTAATAATGAGAACAATATATTGTTGTATTAAAAGTCTCATTATATCTATCTTCATTTGAACTTGATTTAAAAAAATCTAGAATCCATGAAACAAGCTCAAGGATCACATTAAAATTATTAAGAGCCTCATTGGACCGTTAGCATACAAGATGAATATCAGTTATTTTAAAGTTGATAAATAATTATTGCACTTTCATTAAAAGTTAATATTGGTAACATTATTTTAACTATTACTTTCTATTTGTAAATAAAGAAACTGAAATAACTCGTAAAATAGAAAATAAAAGCCTATAAATGTCATTAGATTCATTTGATTATTCAGCTAATCTATTTTATTAAATTGTTTAGGAATAAGTGGAGATAAGGGAAAGGGTACTCTTAAATGAAAAGTCTAATCAGAGTCTAAATGAGGTAAAAAAAGATTGGGAAACAAGGAACAAGGTGATGGACCCGCATTTGATACAAATTATTTTAAAAAATTTAATATACTATAAAGTAACTACAAATTAATTTTTCTTTTAATTACAAATCGTATTTTAATTTTACCTTAATATGTAATATGAGTTAAATTTAAATGGATTATCCGTATTTTTCGATAATCGTATGTATACTGAGACAACTTAATACTGACAGGCTCTGTACTACCATTATTGCTATTGTGGTTTCGCAGCTAGAAAGGGCGGCGTTTCTTTGATGTTTTTATATGTAATGTTTATTTATAAACATTATAAATAAATATGTGGATGGATCCGCAATGCTGGGAATTTCCGACGTAGCAACCATGTTTTTCTCTTTTAATATGTCTAATTAAATGATAAAACGCTTGTTTTTCGCCATACGTTTCGTTGGGACACTAATATTGGCTATATACAGATTATTCAGTTCCATATAAGATCAAGGCTTAATGCTTTGTAGCCATAAAACTACAAATTGCTTAACCTCCTTTTATAAAAATATCAGCAGGTGAATTAATCACATAGAAAGGCAATGGATCAACTTCACCTGGAAAAGGATATATTTACGAACTCAGTCAAGCAAGAATCAAAAAAATGTTTAATATGAGAATTGTAGAAGACTAAGCAGAAGTTTGCTATTTGACTCGGGTTTGAAATTTAGGGAATATATTATGCTATGTAGAACTTCTGAGCACACTTGAGGATACAGGAATATCTGAGCGACCACTTCTCTGATAACAAAAATATACGGCCTATCTATGTGCTTAGAATGCTTGTGAATGAATTAGTTACCTAGAATTATATGCAGCCCAAGATATTGGATGAAGAATATTTAAAAGATGTTCCTCCTTGCGATCAGTCGTTCTTTTATGCAAGATTTGAACATAAAGAGTTTAGAGATACGTTAAGTTAGGAACAACTTCCAGGTTCTCCTGCGAGTTGCTTTGCTCTTACACTTCTGTTTCATCCCATTCAACGACCCAACACACGGCTACCATTAGTTTGATCATCTTTAGATCGAATCCTTGAAAACGTCAGAATGGGATTTACGAATTCCGGCTGGGTGATACTTCTCTCCTATTAAAAAAAGAAATCTTGACTTATCTTTCATTATTATAGTTATTAACCAATAATAATAATAACGTTGATTGTTCAGTGATCTATTTTATCTTCTGTTACTTGTCTTCTTAATACTTTACATATTTATGGCTTCTATCTTTATCATCTATTTTGTTCATTATTGCATAAGTAATTCATTATTGTTTTAGCCGGTCGGCTTTTATGCTCTAATGCTAAAGAAATAGATAAAAATGCTAATTTCATCTCAATCACAACCGTCACATAATTTCCAGTCAGTTAGCTTTAATGAATTATTTTATTGCGTATCCTCCATAAAATCATATCAAGGAGTTTAAATTATTTCTTATAACATAAATAATCATTATAATTGTTATTTACAGGATGAATAAAATTATATATACATTTATATACATATATTATAGGAATGATAGGTATATAAATATTCCATTGTATTGAATGGCCATGAACTCTTTGTTTAACTTAATTTTCCTGTTCTAAAACTAAATGGTTAATTTCCGCTTGATGTGTCTCATCATGATGAGTCTTACAACACAGACATACATACATACACATAAATATGTATTGTTCTATTTCAACCGCTGGCTTTTAAATTAGTGAAAATAACATTTATGTACATTACTTCTATCAGTAAATATATCCTGTATATTCTATAGTCAGTATTTAAAAAATAGATCGTAGTGTGTAATGAGGACACAGATAGAGTAAAATTGAAATAAAAAATTAAGTAATAAGTATGCTTTGTGAATAATGCTCAAAAATTCAATTCAACATTTTAATTTAAAACTGAAGACTTTTAGTCAAATCCAGGATTTATTTGAACTTAAGAACAATACTTCTGGATCAAAAGGAAATTTGACTGTGAGCATAATGGACCTGTAAAATTTTTCTCAAAGCTTCATAATGGTAAAAAAAACCTATCACGTCTATTTTTCGTAGATATTTCCGTTTTGTTTGATTAAAATAATAGCCTGGGTTGTTACCAGGTGGGGGAGGGGGAATCCTCTCCCTAGAACCCTCCAAGATTCTGGGATTCCTTAGGGACCTCAACTTGGAGGGGGTGTTATTATAAGAGCAAGCTACGGTTCTAGAGAGGGCACAATTGATGATCACTGGATGTGCACGAACCCTCCAAAAAAAATTATAAAAAAATAGCCACTTTTGAATAATACAATTGTATTATTATTAGACTATTAGTCGATTTTATAATGTTAAAAAAACTTATACACAATATAGCTCCCCTTAAAAAAAAGAAGCTCAATACCACTAAATAAATAAATAAATAGGATAGAAATTTTGAGATTACGAGCTGATATGGTTACTGCCAGGTTTTCAGAGCTAAAATTACATTTCTACTTAGATTTAGATTTGTAGATGTGTCTTTGATTGAGTTATCTTAGACTTAGTTTAGGGAGATATCTCTAATTTATGGGGGGTATGCCTGACACCATTTATAGAGTTTGTGAAACTGTGGATGTGAAACATCCATTCATTTTATGACAGATTGCTTGGTTTGTGAGAAAATTAGATTTTGAACTTTGGTCGGGACAGGTTGTCTATGGAAGAGCATAAGCTGTTTTCTCTAATTGTCCGATGTGTTTTCTTCTGTGTATCTTAAGTGGATAATGACTAAGTCTGGATTTTTGTGCTGGACATAGCCTGTTGTATTTCTTTAAGCAGGTACACTCATTAAATAGCGCAGAGGTTGTTCCGTCCCCAGAAAAGCAATAACAATTACTTTGAATGTGAATATAATTACTTTTTAACATTTATAAAAATAAAAAAAATTACAGGACTTTTTCAACTCAGATTTAAATTTCCTATTTGGAACCCAAGTATTGTACAAAATTCATAAATATCCTGTACATGGCCAACATCTTTTTTTGAATGGAAGATAATCTAAATATTCAATATCATACGGCACCCAGAGAAGATTATTTTATTCCATAAATTAAAGAATTTAAGATTGTGCAAATAAGATAGCATGCAAAACATTAACCACTGACTATTAACGTTCAACGAGACAATTCAGAATATGAACTTTGTTAGTATAAAGTCAGAATTATAATTAACAAAAAAGTAAAAAAAAAAAACAAAATGACACATTGAAAAGACAAGAGGCATTCAAGTCAATAGATCTTACATGCTCCTAAGCCATGCTTCTTCATCAAATGGTTCCTTCAGGACGTGTGTCCATGGATATGTACCTTTTGCTTTTTTTCTTCTAATTTCCTCCCAGAGATAAGTCGGTAGTGGGACTGGTGGTGGTCCCGCATCTTTGGAAGACATTCCATCTTCAAATTTAGTACATATCTTAATTAGGAAACACTAAATCATTCTTTAAAAAAATAAAAATAAAAATTAAACCTAAATATAACTTATTTGGAAAAACTATTAATATTGTCATTACATTTCTAAATAAAAAAGATGCATCAAAACTAATTATTCTCGCAAATCATCAAGGCAAAATGTGTTAGCAAAACTCATTTATATTCTATTAAATAAGAACTAATTATTTTCTCATTAAACCATGAAGCAATATTATACTATAACGAGGCCTATTTCTTTCAACTATATTTCATTAAAAAACTGGCCAATGATGATTATAGAAAGGCATTTAATTAGTTAATTAATCTAGATATTAGAGTTTAAATAATAAATATTATTTATGTATAATCTAAATTACAAAAGATGATAGGATGAATAAAACCATTCAAAATATAAAAAAATAATTAATGAATTTTTGAAGCTCTTATCTTAATTTCTATTTTCTTAATATTTTGCAATATTTTATAATTGGGGAAATATAAATATATATATTTTTTTTTTTTTAAGAAACATGACGTGCAAAGTTAAAACAACTTAACAAAAGAAATACCTGCTGCGCTTTCTAACGGAGAGGAAATGAAACTCATCCTTTTACTTCTAATTTTTATGTTAAATTTATCAATACTAAATTTACTTGTTTTTTATTCACAAAAAATATTTGCAATCAAACTTTTTTTTCTTTAAATTAGCAATGATTCAACTCTCGTTAACTTTAGGGACTTCAGTTAAAATTACACTAAATGCCAACTTGTATTATGAAATGGGTGAATAGTAACAAAACCTGATTTTAGATTAAAAGTGGGGAGTTTATTTATTTTTTTTTTTTTTTTTAAATTTGTTCTATTTAGAAGTAGAGGAGAAATAATATTATGACAAACATTAGCATATGTAATGATCAGAAGTAAATGTTTAAATTCCACCAAACGTTTTGCTTGAATGTTACACATTAACAAATATTTTTCAATTGAATATACTGTAGTAAACGAATCATAAATGCATCATTAATTCTAAAAAGTAGTAACATTAATCTCATGCAAGAAACAACATACATTGAAAAGCATTCTGAATTCTCAGGTAACATAGTTTTTAGAAATCTTATCTTTTATTGTCCAAATTATGTAAGATTTAAGTGTACATTTGTAAATGATTATTTTTTTCATGTATATTTAATGTGATATAAATAAAATTCTGCCCTTTTTAATTAAACAGTTCTAATTTTAATTTGTTTGTTAAAGACTATGTTGAATAGGAATAATTTTAAGAAATTTACATAATATCTATTATTTTTTTGTTTAGTTAAAAAAGAAATAGTCTTTTTGATTTGCCTTTTTGGAAGAAATATTTCAAAGTCGAACTGAGTTAAAAAAATTAAAAAAATCGGTTAAAAATTAGTTATATAAACCTGTCTACAAATATGTTTGGTAAAATTATTATTTGTAATATTTAATCATAATATTTAAAAGAAAAAACATTTAAATGGTATGTAATATCAATAAATGAGTAATCGAACCTGATTGTTCACCCATGGTTTTGCGCACTGCACCATAATCTGCCGGCAGCTTAGATCAGACTGTATGCTGGGTGACACTCTAGTGTACACAACTAAACATTCCAGTGTCCTTGAATCGGATGTAAAAAAAATATATATGTAACATTTCCCCACCACATAATGCCAACAGGCTCCTGTTTATTAAAAAACAATATCCATTCATATTTGAAAGTGTACACTAAAACAATAAATAATTTTTAAAAGCAGATAGTAAACTCTCTGTATAAAAATATGACCTACATCTCTTGCTAATGTTTGAAAATTTCAATTGGCACCATTCCAATGATTACTGCATATTACTAAATATAGTTTGTCTCATACTTTAAACTTAGTCAGATCACTTAGATTGAGATTGTGTTAAGTAAATGTGTACTAGGTGGCCATAATATTACTTTCTTTAAGTAAATCAATTTACGTATATAATTGGATAATTTAAAATTAACACACTTTAATCAGCGCACATTTTCAGACGTTGCACTCGACTTGATGGGAATTATTAATACAATAAATAAAAAGACCCTAGGGGAATCTATGTGAAACACTCATACGATCTAATCTTGTTGCAATTATATTTGCAAAATTGTCTTCAATTATGGTATTTTTACTAATTGTTTAATTGCCATAACATGAAAATATGCTTGGTTGAGAACTGCATGTTTTGTTGGGTTTTAGAATTTTACCTAAGAAGTTATCTAACTTTAATTGTTCTGAAGAATAGCGGATAGCGCTTCTTTCTATTAGTCTCTCTCAACAAAACTTTAAAGTAAATTCTAATCCCAGAGCTTTCGAAAAAATTAAAAAAAAAAATAAGTAAATAGTTTATATAAACGAAGTTACATAAATAAAATTCTTAATATCTGTAGAATGCCATTTATTTATTTAACTTAGAATTTCTTTTTTGACATATATACATATACCGTACATATAATGGATATGTAACGGCTATGTTGATTAAGAACTTTATATTTCTGATTTATGATCTTTAGATGTTTTAAGCATATTAGATGCTGTGAAAGAAAAGGGTAAGCAAGTGCGCTGTAGGTTACTGAAAGACACTTTTTGGATATATGACTTTTTAATTGTTGATCAAGAAGGAAGGCATAGTTTGCCTGCAGTTGGAAGGTCAACCTTTATTACCTACTAACTATGAGCTAGTCTCCGAAAGATAGGTATTTTTATTAGGAAATTAAATTTTAATAAATTGTATAAGGTATATAAAAGATGACTGCCAGTTACCTATAGAAATATGTAGCGGCAGATTTACCTTCACGAGGTTATACTGGACGCTTTCACTAGAATCGAAATGGTGGGAAGGTCTAGTTGGCTAATAAAGTTACCATTTCGGTTGATGGATTTTAACCGAAACCTTCCTATCGTATCGCTATGGTGATATCAAAACGAGTGGAAGCTTGACCTTCCAGTGATTTTTCGTTTAGATGTATTTTGTTTTAAACATACAAACATATTCACTCAAACATACATTTATCGTTAAAAATATCTTATTCGAACACTAGCGTAATCAAAACTTGTATTTCCGGCGATCCGGCATTCCAAATATTTGACCAATGATCGCAATACTTCCTATTACTTCGCCTTGTTAACGAATACTTTTGAAACAGAGTAATATCCATTTAAATCGATCTTTTAGGCTTCCGTAGCCAATGCCATTCAAAACATTTAGATCTTTGTGTCGACAGTGGTTTTCATAACCAACGTTTCGCGTATATTGCAATAGGCTTATTTAGGGTAATGTTGACTTGATTGCTAAATCAATTTGCATGGGAGGGAAAATTAAGCCCATTCTAGTACCAACAGCTACTGTCCACGTAATACCGCCACATAATTTGGTAGTAGGACGTTAAGCCCGCCTGAAAAAAAACATTACTTTAGTTACTTTACCTTTACCTACAGCTATTTACATTCATTTTTTTTTATCTATTTTATCTATTTATTACTTTTTTATGACGCGCGCACATCTGGATCAGGCAATACATACATCATCGGGCAGTGAGCTGTAGAGGCTCCTAAGAAGAGAAAATCCAAGAACACGTTGCTTGGACTCAAACCCGGGACTTCCGCGTGGGGTCCTGCGCGCTATCATTGAACGATTAAAATTGGCATAAATAACTGCGAACTTAGAATTTTTATTGAAAATTTAGTTGCCCTCATAAATATAATGATGATGATCATCATCAGCAGCAGCAGCAACAAGGTTTGCAGTTTGAAATTTCCCTCTCTCTACTATGGTCATGATCGATCTTGTCCAGATTTTTCTTCTTTTTTTTTCAGTATATGAGTAAGTTTAAGTTTACGTGGCAGAGTAAGTCAGGTGTCAGACTGCTTATCTTCAAATTTAGGAGAGATAGAGTAGCTCATTACAAAGCTCCTGGCCGGGCTACCTGTGTTGGCACGAGGATCCTTATTGTATACTTAGGCCGCTCCTTCATATCTATAGATCTTCCCAATCCACTACTCCCGGGGGGGAGGAAGGAAGTGTTTCTCAGCTGTTATCAGGGTACCTCTGGGAAGCTACACGATTCTCCGTGTCACTCTTCCACAGGGATCATCCTAATCTTTTATAAATCGTTCCTATTTTAGTATATGTACCACCGAAGTGAGTACAAATATAAAGGTGGCCGGGATTATTCTTGGTTCTCAATACTTGACAATGGTACTTGACTGTGATTACGTTATGGTCCAGAAGAAAGCGCCTAAAGTAAACCGTATTAACCCGTAAAATCGAAAGCCTCAGACTCATTCTCCAGGATGCCTAGTTTTCTGGAAACCTGTTTCAAATATAAGTGATAGGCCTTTATTTGTTTGGTTTGTATGCGAAGTTGCAAGAATATCATCAAAGTCATTTCAGAGAAAATCGCGGAAACAAAAACAAAAAAGAATTCTTGAAAGTCTACTTCCGATTGTTGGTTTTTGTCCGAAGACATCTTTCATTGGTTATTGACCATCAACCGCGCCAGACGCGGTGAGGGTACCCGAAGGTAATATCAAGTCCTTATGATTTCTTATTTTTGATATATTTTGTTCACACAGTAGAAAAACACACACACACAGACCATTCACTAAAAATATTTTGTAATAACAAAACCGTGTGTGAACTAGTTTTGCTCTGTGCAGTCTGTGTTATCATACTTGATCAAGACTTCCTGATGATGGGGGAACTTCCGAAACCGGTCGATGACCAAAAAATGAAGCAGCAATTACAGAAAAAAAAATCTCAAAAATCTCTAATGCTTTTCAGCTCTGTGGACCCAATCACAACAACAAAAACATTTTTCTTCATACTCAGGGGACCGTGAAGTATGGATTTCCGGCGAAAACTCAATTTAAAAATTTGAAACTATTGCAGTACTTCCTCTTGTAGAAAAAAAATCGATTTCCATAGAATGTTGTTTAGCCTTTATCACTTAGAAACTAAATTGTCGACATTTTTTTATATTCCAACAATCATTAATCAGCAATGATCTAATACAATAAAATAATCTATAGAATTTCTATTCATTTTCTTCTGCTTTAATATTTATTATTTTAATTTAAAATTATTTAATTAAATCATATTTTTATTAATATGAAAATTTTATCTGTTAACTGAATAAGATTATAATTAAAAGCTATAACTTCTTTGAAAAACTGGCAAACGATACTTTAGGAAGAATTAGTACAGTATTTTTTTTAGTCAATAAATCAGGACCTGTTAAAAGCCTTAAAGATTGCCAGAAAACAGTCATCTCTAATTGGTACATTAGAAATTTAACTTTGTAAAATCTAATGTCTTCTTTTTTTAATTATCAATTTTTTCTATTCAGTAGGTTTAATCAGCAACTGTTTTGACCATTTTTCAATCAAATTAGATATTTTTTAACCAATTTATTACCTCATTTTTGAACAATTTGAGTCACTTTCCGCAATTTTTTTTTCTTTTTTGAACCAATATATTATAATGTTTAACATATTACAAATATTATTTTATTTTAATAAATCGATCCCATGAAGAAATCTCTGGTTTAAAAATTATTTTTATTTTTTTGAGATATAATTTTTTTTTTTTAATTTAATTTAAGCGGCGCGTCAACATCTATGGTCATTTACGCCCGGAGCCTTCCCAGTGCACTGCAGGCCTCCGGACCAGTGTTCTCTCGTTATAGAGTTGTCTGCATATCACCGGTGAGCTGTAGAGGCTCCTAAGGGTAGCACTGCTGGATTCGAACCCGGGATCTCCGCGTTACTAATCCAGCGCGCTACCACAGCGCTATCCCTAAAAATTATATTGTTTTAGAATTAAATAAATAAGACGAGACTTGTTAACAGAGCAAGTGCTAGAAATATAATGAGATATGAATAGGTTTCCCCCACCTTGTGTTTACTTCCACTACTAGTCGGTGAAGTGGGGGGGGGTCTTTCATTCCTTTCTCCCACTAGCAGTACGTTCGCGCGCGCTACAATATGCTGTAAAGCCCAGTTTACACTAGATTATAATATAAGCAAACTTTCAACTGAGAGACCCAAAATCCAGTCACTCAGAGCCTAATGTGAACCAGGCCAAAATTTATTTACACAAGACTTTCAGAACTGCCCGAATTTGGAATTCTCTTGATTGAAAATCAGTTTGATTTTAGCAAATTCAGAAGCTTTATTGAATGTTTGCTTATACTGTAGTCTTTAGTTCATTTTCAGATAGTTATTAGGCCGCCGTTTGCTTTGGTGCGAATTGTTTGAGATTCGTAACTGAATAGTAAATATTAGACTAAATATTTTGAAGAATTTATATAATGATATTAATACAAAAATTAAGTAAGAATTATAACAAAGAAGTTCAAGTCACAAATGGTGTTCTACTGGAGATACCAATTTCCCCCATATTTTTTTCATTTTTTCAATTATCTTACCAAACCTTTGGGATATCTTCTCTTTTGTACGCAGAATGATATTATACTTTTATTAAATGTTCAAAGCCTACGATGTGAGAAGATAGATACAAACTTTGGAAAATACTAATAAACCAGAAGTTAATACTAAAGAAGTTATTACAAACTAGAAGTTGTAATATTTAAAAAAAAAAAAACATGGAAGACTTCGGAATCAATCATTTTTATACTTAAAAAACACCTTTTGAATGCTATTGAGGTTGTAATAAGTTTCTTTTAAATTTTTAGATTTAATATTTTCTAATTAAGGTTATTTCAGTTTAACAGTTAAGGTTATGCTTTTTTTTGAGCAAGAGAGGCATCTTGTGCTGTGAAGACCATCTTTGTTAAATCTGGTGTAATCTTTAGCAATTTGTGCTAGGCTCTTCTCTGGCCCATAAGTAAGTAGCGTCTCTTGTCTCTTCAGTGACAGTGAAGTTTGGACAGTAAAGATTGCGAAATCCTCCTTCAGTCCCGTTAATAATGTGCTTACCTGAAGTATGCCATCTAAAAGTAAAAGGTATAAATAATTACTTGTATTGTACACAGTATATGGGTACAGTTAGAAGTTATACGCGCTGAATTTCTTAAATTTTTGCTCTACTGGCCAAACTGTGCCCCTGGTTATATGATGAGAAGGGAAGAGAGAAACACTCAGTTGTGTTTTTTTATTTTTAAAAGGGATTTATTCACAAATCTATTGAATTGCCCAACAACCGTATTCTTAGGATGTGTTACAACAGTTTACATGGTTGTAGGAATAACAATGCTAAATTTAACTGGATTCAAAAATGAAGAGTAACTCATTGTTATACTGTTTATGTACGTATTTATGTACTGTTTATTTACGTAGCCTAATTAAAAAAGGAAATTAAGTAGTTTTAAAGTTATGCTAATTAAAAAAGGAAATTAAGTAGTTTTAAAGTTATGTTAACGGACAAGAGACTCATAAGAGATTGCCAAATCCTCCTAAGACACCTTTTTTATATGTACTCGGCTAAAGACTTTTCATTCTATTTATATTTTTTAATGTTGTACTTCTTCCTCTAATTTTCACTTGTTATCATTATTTTATAGAGCGCCTTTTTTATTTCATTAATTGTAAGACAATTTATATGTAAATAGTATTTAGTATACATCAAACCACTCTCCATCATCTATCATGCACTGACTACTATTTGTTTACCTTTTTTACTTTTTTGAAAAAACAGGCGCATATACGCAGCGATGATGTTAACGAGAGTTTATCAGAGTCTTTGGAAGTACACCGGCTTGCAAAAAAGTCTGAACAAATGGGCAACTCATCATTACCCACATATCATAAGTGTAATAGGTGCGGGGGTAAGCATAAATTTAAAAATTGTCCTGCATGGGGAAAAACATGTAATCGGTGTAATTGGATGAACCATTTTGCGGCAGTTTGTAGGTCAAACAAAGCGGAAATTCCTGATGATGTACTCCAGCAAAACGTCGGAAATATAGAGAGTTTTACTATTAATGAAATAAATGTCTAAAAATTCCAGCTAGGTTCAAACTGTAACTGTAAATGGCTTACAAGTGTTATTCAAAATTGATACAGGTGCGGATATTAGTGTTATCCCTTTAAAATTAGCTAATCAGTTGCGAGCAACCATTCGTAAACCCAACTGTAGAGCTATCACTTACACTGGAGAGAGTATACCCTTGGAGGGTTCCACTGCTCTGAGTTGTTCCAAAGGGGAAAAAACAACATGTCATTGAATTTGTTGTAGTTAAAATGGACAAGGTACCATTGCTGGGATTGATGGATTGCGTTAAATTTGATATTGTTAAACGAATAAATAATTTAACTAGTTTAGAGTTAGTGAACAAAAATATAGATATCTTTGAAGGGTTGGGAAAATTCCCATTTGTACATTCTATCAAATTAAACTGTTCTTTTCAACCGTTTGTAGAAAATGTCAGGCGAGTCCCTTATGCTCTCCATGATCGTTTAAAATCAAAGTTACAATAAATGGAAAATAAGGGTATTATAAAACAGGTATCTTACCCGACGGAAGTGGTAAATCCTATAGTCGGAAAGAGAAATGGTGATCTCAGAATATGTTTAGACATGAGAAAATTAAACAAATCATTAATGCGAAAGCATTATATCATACCAACAATAGAAGATATGGTACAGACACTACAAGGCAAGAGTATATTTAGCGTCCTAGACTTGAAAGATGGCTATCATCATATAGAGTTAGATGGACGATCTGCAGATCTCTGCACATTTGGTACTATATTTGGGAGATATAGATTTCAGAGAATGCTATTTGGCCTAAAATCGGCTCCAGAAATTTTTCAACGCCATGTATCCAGACTATTTGGTGATATTCCAGGTGTATGCATTTATTTTGACGACTTGTTGGTATCAGGGGCCTCTGAGAGGGAACATGACGATGCACTTAAGCAAGTTCTCGAACGGGCTCGGAAATATAATGTTAGATTTAATAGCTCAAAAATCCAGTATAAACAGGAATCTGTGCGTTATCTAGGTCAGATATTTTCGAAAGACGGTATTGCCATTGATGAAAAATATATTGACGCTATCCGGAATCTACCTGAACCAAAAAATAAATTGGAAGTTTTGCGAGTCTTAGGCATAGTTAAATACGTTTCAAAATTCGTACCATGTTTGTCTGACCTATCAACGCCCTTTAGGCAGTTAACAAAAAACGAGACGCAGTGGGTATGGGGAATCAAAGAAAAAAACTCATTTCAAGCACTTAAGGATGCTACCATCAATGTACCTATTTTAGCATACTTTGACCCTAAAAAATTGTCTGAAGTTCACGTAGATGTCTCTAATGGGGGTTTAGGTGCTTGCCTTTTTCAAGAAGGACAACCAATAGCATTTGCATCCCGTTCATTAACACCTACTGAGCAGAAATACGCCATAATTGAGAAAGAGTTTCTGGCTATTCACTTTGGAGTAAAAAAATTCCATCAGTTCATATATGGGAAAAAATTTCTAGTTAAAACTGATCATAAACCTTTAGTGAGCATATGCGATAAAGATATGAGTAGTTTAAGTCCCAGATTACAAAGGATAAGATTAAAATTATTGGATTATGAATTTGATGTTCAGTACAAACCCGGTAGGGAAATGCTAATACCAGATGCATTGTCAAGATTAAAACAAAAAACAAGTGAGCCAGTTACTGATATTGAATTTGTAGTGCACTCCTTTATGAAGTCTCTTCCTATATCAACCAGACAGAGAGAAAGATTTTTAAATGCTATGAATGAAGATATAGTGATGATAAAATTGAAGGAATTTATGAAACCTGGATGGCCAAAAAAGTTCAAGGGGAATTAGCCAGGTACCCTCGTGATGAGATTACGAGTTGTGAAGGGTTGTTAGTTTGGAATAATAGGATTGTTGTCCCTCAAATACTGCGACATGAAATGCTCGAAATTTTGCATACAAGCCATGCGGGTATAGAAAAATCGAAGGAAAGGGCTAAGCAAACTATAATTTGGCACAAATAAATATGGACATAGAAGAATATATAAAAAATGGCCAAGTTGTCAAAAATTTGCCAGAAAAAATGTTAAACAGCCATTGTTAAGTCATCCGATCCCCTGGCGCCCCTGGCAAAGAGTGTTTGTTGATATAATGACCTACGATTCTCGTGACTACCTAGTAGTCGTCGATGCTTATTCCACTTGGATGGAATTAGTTTCTCTAAAAACCAAATCATCAAAAGATGTTACACTAAATTTGAAATCCTTATTTTCCAAGTTTCGTATTCCAGAAATAATGATTTGCGACAACATTCCATTCGCGTCATCTGACTTGAATGAGTTTTCAAAGGCTTATTGTTTTGACAGTGTTACCACAAGCCCTAACTATGCCCAGTCTAATGCTTTTGCGGAAAGAGGAGTGGGGATAGTGAAAGGTATTTTAAAGAAGACTTCTGAAAACAAAAATTGATTTATTCTTGGCTTTGTTCATGCCCTCTCAACTGCTGATGAACAGGACATGCAGGACAAGACTATCTCGACAATGGCCAGCTTGATGCCTAAGATTCATGCAGGCGTTCCAGAAAAGCTTAAGGCAAAACAACTCGTGACTGAGTATTACTACAATAGAAGTGCCAAAGAATTAGAAGAATTAACTCCTGGATGCGCGTGTTTATAGAATACCCTAATGAAGGAAAGTGGCATTCGGGAGAGGTATTAAAAAAATATGGTGCAGCGCCAAGGTCTTATATCGTCAAAGATCATGCATGAGACGGGTCGAATAGTCAGAAGAAACAGGAAACAATTAAGGAAAAGAAGATATAGTCGAGAAGAGGTACCAAAACCATCAATATCAAGAAGTCAACGGGAGAAGAAAGTGCCACAAAAATTACTATGTTTTAGAATAATGTATATGTAAATTCTTTTTTTTTAAAGAAAGAGGATGTTATATAATGTAATGAATGATATTGATGTGGGAATTGATCGATTATTGTGTGCAGGGTGATGTATGTAAGGTGGTGGAATGGAAGGAAGGTTTTAATGTAGGCTAGAATACGAAAAATAAAGTGTTTTATGAGTTGCATTTAGTTTCTTAAAGACCCTAATCTCTGAAACATAAAACACTAACTCTGTTAAGCAATATACACTTAATTTTTGTACTTTCTTACTTCATTGGAAACAACATGCAATATACTTATCGATTTTTTTATTTTCATTTATTTATTTTTAAACGATTTCTGTTTCATTGATAAATAAGGCAAATTAGAGAGATTTTTTTTTTTTCTGAAGTTGGAATATGAATACAAATTACTATACGCTTTTCAACTTCTTAACATATTTTTCTTTTATTCTATATTAATAAACATTCTAGAATAGGAATGTTTATAAAAAAAAAAATATTGTACTTAAATTAGGCTAAATTTTTTCTACTTTAATTTTATATTCAGTGTAATTTTTCGATATTTTGGCAATTGAACTATTCCCTAATTTACAAAAAAATACTGTTCTAATATCAAAAATATAAGGAAATAGGATCAAGTGGCAATGATAAATACAAAAGAGATTAAATTATTATTGGATTTTTATTCATGAATGATACAAATTTGTACACTCAATTTTTTATTGTAGGTTTCTCGTTTTGATAATGTGAGATTGATTATTATAATTTTTTTTTTTTAATAATGTCAGGTTTACATCGATATCCTGGTGCAAAAAATAATTTTTATTATTATTTTTTTTTATGGGATGTCACAAACATAACAACATAATAATAGTAATTTATTACACATTTAAAAATCATGTTTTTTATATAATGTTTATTATATATATAATTTCTTGTTTTATGTACTTACAAATTCCGGGACCAATTGTAATATATGTAATATTAATATGAATTAAAGAATGAAATAATTTGTTTTAAATTAAAGTAAAAAATTAATGATAAGTTTCACCTAATAGCGAAGTGTGTGTATGGTATTTATTTAAGGCAACATCTCCAATAATTTCTACAAATTCTACGAATCTACTTTATAAAAGTTTAAGCAATGTTTATATATGTATATATGTACATATTTCTAGTCCTATCAATGTGTACATATACACATATATACATAATGTATAAGTATTTTTATCATATTATATATTTTTTCTGATAACAACAAACAAAATATATTCTCTGGTATAAGTGGACAACAATTTAAAGGAAAAAATTCTTCCGAACAGAATCAAAGTTATTGAAATTATTAGCCTACAGAAATTATCTTAATTTTTTTGGTTTTCAGTTTATTGAAATATGATTCATTTTATTATTTTAAAATAAGCACAGCTTATGTCTCAAATTTAATAAAAACACTCAATTTTAGGTGAAACTGTTCTGAATATATTATAAATTTTATTCTTACTTCTAATAATTTGTTTAGCAAGAAATGTGCTTAAGCTAGTTTGGAATTATTTTTTGGAATACTTTTGATTATATATATGTTAGGCAATTCTCCACTTACATATAATTAATTCATTATGATTAACCCATTAAGATAATAAATCTTATACAAATGAAACAGTGTTCTTCATTTTGAGTTTTTATTATTCATTTGCTTTTTTCTACTTATTTCTTCCAGACTTATTCATAGATATGAATTTGGCCGTTTGATGAGAATGCAACAGCATTTAAATGGTTTTGTTCTAAAATAATGATAGTTTACAAATGATTTCAAAATATACAACTTCAAACAATGGACTGGATTTTATGGTTTTCGTTTGTACGCTAGGGTAGAGGATTTGAGATGTATTTGAACATACTGAATAATTTTGCATTAATAATCATCACTTACTTGTTATTTTCCATCCTTTAAAGCCTCTTTTAACTTCTCTTGGACTGAACCTTCAACTCATTACTGTAATTCTACACAGATATCTTCATGTTTTTGAAAATTTATGCTGATTGAACCTTTGTATTCAATACATAAAATGTAGCAAGTATACATTTTGCAAGTAGCTATTTGTTTCCTATCAGGGAGGAGGGAAACGGCGCAATTGTACGATAACTTCTTGAAGAGGAGATAGAGCTTCTGCAATAAGTGAACTCGGCGAAGAAAAATGATGAATAAATAACATCATAGCTATAATTTCTTTCTGTTTATAAAATCAATTAATTATGAAAACGTATTTTCTGATCCTTTAGGAACTCTAAAGAGTTCGCGAACTCTGAAAGAATTGTATTTAAAAATAAATGTCAAAATAAATAACGAGAATTACAAATTTTAGAAATAAAAATAAAATAGCGAGCTCCATAAGAAGTGTATTTGCAATCTTATAACTTTCGTATAATTAAAATAATTTTCACTCGTCTGTCAGATGTATAAAGCGTAATTAAAAAAAAGAAAAAAGAAGAAAATCTTAAAACTTGCCATTTTTATTTTCTGTTTAGATATCAAAGTTAAGAGAATATGAAGGTTTCTAATTGAATAAGACAGCGGAAATCAAATCTTTTCCGATTGTTTTTTTTTTTGTTCATATTTATAACAGCAAACAATGAGATAAACGAAACATGGGTGAATGACTTGGAACCACATGTTATATAAGCAACTGGGAGATAGAACAGGACGACACCAACCAAAAGACAAATTAATAGATTGCTGATGTGGAGGCGCAAGAAGTTCTTTATAGCAATAAATAAGAAAAAGTGTTATTACAACTTCGAGATTATATAAAAATTTTACAATTTTAACTTTGGTACAAGTCATTTGTTTTACGCCAAAAAAAAGGGCAATGTAATCGGTTTTACATAAGTGAGAGGTGCCTAATATATACATAAATATTTCTTTAAGTTAAAAATTTCTTTTTATAGTTATGGTACAATAGCTTCTTGTTATAATAATAATAAATTTTCAATGTAAATTAAAAAAATAAATAAATAATAAACAAATCTATACATCTTATAATTATCTATATATTACGCAAGCAATTATGAATTTATTATCACATAGTAAGTTAAATTAAGTTTAACAAAAATCTTATTTTTATTAATTTATTTTCTTTTCAATATATGACTAGAAATAGAGGGTATTTTTCTTTTTTTTTTCTTCTTTTTTTTTAATATTTTCTTTTGATATGATTTAAACAATAATTTTTTTTTTTTTGAGAGGGAAAAATATATAAATGTATCATGATTACAAAAAACTGCATATATGTTTAGTAATACAATCAAATTTATAAGCACTGATATGGCGCTGTGAAGAATAGCAAACATTTTTAGATAGCAAAAACATTTGTTTACAATTATTATTATTATTATTTTTTTGAAAAAAAAAATGGTTTAAATGATTGGTTATAATATCTTAATTAATGTTTTCAAAATATATCGTAATACCTATACCTATATGGATATATTTTTTGTATTCGTATTTCATTACTTTTTCTTGAAGCTCTTCAGAATTTTTGATGTAGCCATATCAGCAGAAACCTATAAGCTTTACTTTCAGTTACGTTTTTTAATAATAGAGGGTATTTTTTTTAAAGTTTTTTATTGTATTTTTTATTTTTTTTTTTGCATTTTTTAAAATAAATTTTTATACATTTTGTTTTAAATATATTAAATTCCAGTAACTGCGTTCTGTTCTGAGGATTTGTTTTTTTTTTTTATAATAAAAATGAAATAAAAAGACATGAAGAAGGAGATAATACATGGGAGGTAATAACTACAGATAACAGCCTTTGCTTGTATAGAAATTAAAGTTGCATTCTTTAAATATTATGGTTGCAGCTAAATTATATTTTACTTTAATAAATTATAATACATTAATTTATTCTAGTAAATAAATATACAAACAAAAAATAAATAGTAACATTAAAGATAATTAACGAACTGACTGCAACGATTATCATTTCATAAATTGTCAGTTGCTAGCAGTAATTTGGGACAATTATTTTAAATACCATTAACAACATTTATAAGACTTATGCATTATTTATAGGACTTAAAATTCCTTCGCGCTGCAAGTGAACACAAAAGCGCGAAATCTTGAACGCTTTATGTGTCTCGACCTCTGAATCAATAATTCTTGTCAATAGGATAACATTACTCTTTAAATATCTGTCGAAAACCTTCAAGTCTTACGGTTCGCGAGTTCACTTTAGGAGTCGGGTGATTATAGAGGTGCAAAGTTTTCCTAACACTGAGGGAAGTTGGAAACAGCTAGGCGAAACCACCGATAACTAAATGCTTTCCCGTGATCTATTACTAGAATGTATGGTTAGTATTACCACGAACTTTGAACATGCTTGTCTATGCCTGCTAAACTCACATCTCTGGCACTACATCTTTGGGAAGAAAGGTAGATCATGAACTTAATAGTTCCTCCAAAAGAGGAGTTTCGCATTTCGTAACTCTTGCAGCATACTACTGAAACTTAGGGTTAACACTTTTTAAAGATCCACGATTGTTCATATCTGGAACAAATCTATGTGTAAAGGGGCTGGTAATTTTGACTTACTCCTAGAACTGAAATGAATAACAATATGTCTCTAAATTAAAATATGACAGTTAGTTTACTACAAAATAAATATTCAAGGGAGGAAGAATAGCTTACTTTTATGTTTTAAATTAAAAACTCATTACTCTAATTTTACACATATTATTGAAAACACCTAGGCATCTTTTAGTTGGCAGTCAACTTGTTAATTACCTTAAAAAAATTAAATAATTAAAAGTATAATAAAAAAAATAAAATTTATTAAAAATAATATAAAATAACCATATAATTATATTTATATACAACAAATACTTTTTCATAATAAACAAAAAAAAAATACTACATTATTAAAAATGATATGTAAGGTGATCATATACACAAATATTATTAATAAATTTTTACATACTTTACTTTTTATTAATTATTTATTTACTTTTTAAATTTAGTACACAGATGGAAACAAATGAGTTTAGTTAAAATGAGCCAGTTAAAAAGGAGATAAATCTATTATATATTTATATTTTTTTTAATATTGGATTTATTTTTTTTTTAAGGCAATGCTACTATTATCCCCTGCACCCTAAATTTGGCAGTGGTCTCTCACACACACACACTTAACTTGTGTTATGTATAAATTTAGTGTTTCTTCAAAAAAGAAAGCAATTAAATGGGCCATCCATACGCTTCTTATTTTCATTCTATTCTTTAACATTTGTTTTTTTTTTTTAAATTTATTCCTTGATTTTTTTTTATACATTTTTTTTAAACAATCATCTCCTCATTCACGGATCTCACTATAATAACACTCATGAAGCTGCAACCTATGATTTTATATTATTATAACAAATAATTGTTTTTATTTATTTATATTTTGGTTTTTTATATATATATATAGAGATTTTTTTTAGTTTTATATATATTATGTATAAGTTGTATAAATATATTATAATTTGAAAATCTACTTTCTTTACAACCTGTTTTCTTCTTTTTTCTCTCTTAATAGTTTTTGTACAAGATTATATTAAATATTAAAGCTTTATTAAGTCAATTTCTTTTTTTTTTAATATTATTTAATTTTTTAAATTTAAAATGTGACTTTTTTTGAGGTAAAAACACCTCTAATAATCACTCCAGTCAGACTGAAGTATCTTGGTTTTTCTCAATCTACATCCACCAAGTGTACACCCTGATAGCAATTAAATTTTTTAACTGCAAAATTAAATTAATAAACTCAATCATTCATTATGAGTGAATCTAGTATTTTTATTTATCATATTTTTTTTTTGCATATGAATAAAATTATTAAAAATAAAAATTATAATAAAGCATTCTTATCTAAAAAAAAATATATCCTAACATAATATACAGTATTTATAATTTAATGACTTTTTTTATGAGGTGTCATTAACTTATTATAACATTTAAATTAGATTAAAAAACATGATCGATTTTTTAACATAAGATTTATTATTATGATAATAATCATAATAAAAAGGGTTACCATAAATTTTTCTTTTTTTCGGAATGAATTATATCAATTTGAAAATTATTCTTCTGTCTTTGATTGTGATTCTAAATGAATAATTTGTCTATGTTGTTTTACCAGGAGAAGTAGTTGATTTGTAGTAGCACTATTATTCGTAGCATAGACAAATCTAGCTAACCATTACACATATTTATTTTCCACTTTCATAATCCTACATATTTGAGACGACATCTCAATGTACACATAAACTTGAAAGGGAGATACAATTGTTTCTTGGCCAAAGTGGATTTTGCTAGTAGCCATCTAAATCTATGAGTTGGAATTTCGAGACCTTCTGACACTAATCTTCTTTTTTTCACAACTGAATGAATTGGGAATGCACTATTCACAAACTATGACTCATACTGAAATCCATACTTTAATTGCTTTCATATTATTCAAAAATTTTAGAAAATTATATATATCTGGAATTATAATGAAGCATATAATGTTTCTATATAATGATTTTATGGATTCAACAATAAGAACTGTTTATACTTACTGCCATTTCAAAATTGCACACAATTTACTTCATAAAAACAAATTTAGTATTGTTCTTCAACTTTACCCATTAATAAACTTTTTTAATTATGAAATATTCTTTATTTTTCTATGAATTCTTAAGATATTAATTTAAATTTGAATTTAGATCAATTTCTTGCACTCTTTTAACATTTTGTATAATTTTTATTCTTAATGATTACAAGATTTTTATTCTATCTTCTAAATATATTAAGCTGCTTCTTAACATTTAAAATGTAACTCTAACATTAAAAAAGCGATTAGGAGATATATGGAGCACATTAAAGAAACTATTTTTCAAAAATTTTAGTATCATAGAAATAGATTTCTTACCTTTATTTGAGACAATCATTGAATAATTGGCAATATGATTCTTTATATAAATCATAAAAATATAATTTAAGGTGTCTATAAATTATATATAAAATTTAAGTATATAAATTAAGTAAGTTACAGAAAATTAAGGTTAATCCAAATCCATTATATTAATGTTTATTCTGAGAGGTAATGCTGCACCACAATAGTAAATAAATATATTTTATAGTGAATTTTTTATTACTGTAATGTTTTGAATGTGGTGGTAAAAGTAAAAAGTCCTTATAATTGCGCTGATATTACCTATAATGTCCATTTTTTCCTTTATTATTGCTAAATCTTGAAAAAGTACTAAGAGTTATTTAGGCTTCAACAGAATTTGAAGTAACTCTGGCTGGATGGTTTACACTTATGAATAAGACCAGTATAACTGAAGTGATCGGAAGCGTGAAATGCCTGGAGTGTTCGCAGGCCTCGCATACAGCCATACATACCATCTGCATCATGGACTTTTTTTTCAAAAGTAATAACGAAATATATACGTTTCCAGAAAATGTCAACAAACAATTAATATAAAATCAGTGGTTTCAGCTACTTTGGAACAAGGGATCCGTAGATTCAAAATAAACTTATGCAGATTAAAATCCGTTTGATTTTGAATATTTGCAAGTAACTACTTTAGGTCCGACTTTACTACCCATAGTTTACTGAGTACCTCAGCGACAGCATTTGAAATGATTTAACAAGAGTTAGAATTTTTCATTTATGTTCAACAATTGTATTCATCAATAAATTTGCATTTGACTCAACGCCGAAATCATTTAACAAATTTTTGCCTTATATTGGATATTGCCTTTGGTAAGGAATGCAACCAATTTATTTTGCAATATTTTACCAATTATTTATACAATTTATGCTAAAAATTGCAATTGTTGGAATAAAATAGGAAGCGCTATCTATATCTTTACGTTTTATTATTATAAAATTTTCTTCAGATGAACCAGATATAATTATTACTTTTTTAGAGCTTAATTCGTTGGGATGTGAAACTTCGGGAGGGAATCGCTTAATGATAAGTAAATAACTAAAAATATGAAGAATTGCTTCAATTAATGGTCAGCAAGTTTTTCTTACAAATAAAAGGGGTAAAAAATATTTTTTTTATTTTCTAAACTACTTAACAACATATTTATTATTTTACTTTTTATTTTTTAAATTACACTGACGGATATCTATTCTATATTTGTGGGAACATTACAATGGAAAGTTGCAAAATCCACGTTAGCTCTCCAGAAAGAAACCGAACTGGAAATATCATCATTAACCCATTATAGATGGAACTATACAAAATTTATATTTTCACAAAGTGGCAAAACTAGAGAAGTTGGAATTCGGACAGAAAGTAGCCCCACGAACATTGAAACCGAAATTACAGCAGGATTTATGCATGATACAATTGATTAAAATATTATTTTTTAAGTCAGTTATTATTATTATTATTATTTTTTGTAAGTAAAGCTGTTTGCCAAATCGATGCTAATCGTTATTCTTTCTTTCTAACAATTTTTCCATGTTCTAAAAATATATCCAGACATTTTTCAATTTTCCTGAAAATGTATCTATTATACTACATTCTTAGTTATAGAATGTTATTATTTGGTTTGCTCTATTAAAATTTCCTATGAACTTGCTAGTTTTTATTTATTTATGGTAACCCTATTTATAATTGTATAGTTTAAACCAGTAAATTTTATACTGGACATAAATGCAATAATTTGTTTTGACAATAACATTAAAGACGAGAATTTTACAAAAATCGTTATTATTATCATTAAAATGTAGATAACAAAGATTCTGGTCCACTCATATATTAATTTCTTTTATTTTTTGGACGGGATAATGGAATTAACAAATACAACAACAATTTGCGGAGGCCCTCAACAATTATGAATATTACAGCCCAGAAGTCATCATCGTCTGTAATTATCAGTAATGAGAGAAGTTGAAATACTAATGCAATATCTTTTACAATTTAATTGCAAAGAGCCTCAGTAAAGTAAATAATAGACATACAAGAGCAAATATATTTACATATCTTTAATTTATACAATTCAAAATATTTTCATTTTCAAAACTTGCAAAAAAAAACAAAATTTCTGCAATAAAGTAATGACATCAAATTTTATAACATGAATTATTAACAGTTAAGAGATTATCTAAATTATGCTTATTAATAAAAATGGACGCGTTGGATAAAATGAAACAGATTAGGAATATTTGTATCTACAAGAAGAACAAGGTGTACACTGGTTTAAATAAAAAATAAAATAGTTACCCCTATTAAAATTTATATATAATATTTTCAATTACAAAAGTCAAGAATTTATATAGCCCTAGAAAACAATATAAAAAACTTAGCTTATTAAATTTATAAAACTTATCATTTAAAATCATTGACCACATTTATTATCTATAGATTTTTTTTTTTTTATTTTTCTAATTATTATTATTTTTTTTTTACTTCGAAGCTTTTTACAAATGTTCTAAATGTTTATTATATTAATAAATTCATAAGAAAATCAAACGTTTCATGTTGTTCAAATTATCCAAAGAAAAATCTATGTTTTGTATTTTGGAAAATTAGTTAAGTATAATGTATAATATAATTATTATAAATAATTAAATAAATATATTTTGGAAAATTAATTACCTCTTGGAGACAATATTTTCAGTTTCTGTTTTATGGATCTGTTATACTTTATTTTGTTAAGTATTATGAAAGAACTACTATGATCTATGATTGATTTCGATTTTAGCCCAATAAACATGATAACTACTGATATTTATTGACTCAATTTTAGAAAATGCCAAGAATAAATCCAAAGTTAAGTTAAAAACCGATATTATGTTGAAAAGTCAGCTCTAAAAAAAATTGCATGTTGAATCAACTTGATTCTTGATTATTGGTTAGAATTTTTGGTATTCTCTTGTACTGTGCGTTGGGTAACACTTATAGATGCAATTTCATAATCAGTTCTTATTTACAAGGATTATCCTAAATACGTACTGAAGGAAATATGGACCAATAAAAAAATAAAAATAAAAATAACTGTTTGATCCGATTGTGGCTGAACAAGTTGGAAGGATCAGGTAAAATCAAAACTGAATTGCTTGATGAGTTAACTGCGAATACCCAGTTGTGGATTCGCTAGGGAGGAAAAGAGAGAGTAAGTCGCCATGTTAAGGGCGGACTGAATTGCCAGAGATTTGGACATTGAACGCAGGTTCTAAGGCAGTGGAAACCTGAAGAAAAATATTTGAGAAGGCTGAAGAATCCTTCAGGGATAGTACCAATATAAACTGGATGGGTTGGAATATTAGAACTCTTACCAAAATAGTAGAACTCTGGCCTAAGGGGAGAGTTCTGGACTTCTGCTTCTTTATTCAAAGGCGGAGTTTATCCTTAAATGAAATGCCTGTCCTTTTCAAGCCTTTAAAAGAAGAAATATTTCAAAATGTGACTTATGATTAAAGTATAATTAGGGGTAGCCTAATTCTTGCTAGGAATTACGTATATAATACTTTTTATCTATTATTTTCAGAGCTATTGATTTTATTTATTTTAATCCTTGGTGCCTGGAATCTTTATAGTGCACTTCCAGCCACCGGCAGTATACCTCGTTACAGACAAGACTGTCATCATAGGACAATGAGGCTTCGGGCGAGAACATCTAAGGTTACGCTGCTTAGTCTCGAACCCTGGGCCTATGCGATCCATTCCAACACTCTACTAGTGAGACATCCCTCTCCTTCGTATAAATTATTATTTTAAAATTTATTAACAAGAAACTTACAATTTTTATAGAATATTATGAAATTATAAACTAAATAGAAGTCCTATTCATGAAAGCCAGATTATTTTTAAATCAATCACTAATTGAAGATTTGATTGTGTCATCAGTTTTTAGCTGTTTTAAAATCTAGTTAGAAGGATATCAAAGTATTCTACAAACTCACCCAAGTGGCTGTAAGACAAATTAATTTGATAGTTTTCATACCAATGAGAGATTTACAGCACTGATTCCATTCGTGGCTACTTTTTTGAAATCAGATCAGGTTTTTTAAAAATAAAAGTAAAAAACATGAAAAATATGTGCTGTTATTGTAGATAAAATTGTGCTTATTATAGATAAAATTAACAGATTAACAGATTTCGATAAAAACAAAAATGGAATTTAAACTCAATACTGTCTTAACTCATACAGTTCGATTCTGGAAGTTTAATGTGCCTCGAAAGCATGTAAAAATATACCCTTGAAAAAATAAATGTTTGTATTTTTTGAGTTTGGATGCAAGAACAACTTGCCTGTTGGATAAGGAACAGGCACAACAGTACAAGATAGAAAAGGCGAAGAATTTTCTAAGCTACTATTCTTTCGTCAAACCAAAAGAGTGACTAACAGATCTTTCGATCAAAGCCATTTCTGTTCCATAAAGCTTGCTGTCCCATTTACTTTCTGCAAAAACTAAAATAATGTCTATTACTTCACTAGGGGAAATTAAACAGCAATGAGAAACATGTAATACTAGTAAACATTTAAATAAATTGAATTTAGAATAAATAAAGCTTGCATTTAAATCAAGATATAATTAATTCTACTTATCTTCAACAGATATCAAGTTCATTTTGCGGTCTACCGGTTTTGGGCGTTTTCCTATCTTCAGATATTTGATAAAGTTGTAATACCACACTGTTTATCATCACATCCTCAAGATGGTCGAAACGTCCGAAATTGTCCATGAACACAAAATGAAACAAACTTCACGGAAAAAATATCTAATGTTTTCCAGCACTGCGTACTCAATTACCATGACTAAAACAAAACATTGTTGGAAAATGAAAGTAAATAAAAACAAAATTGATAAGAAAAACATTCCGACCTTATTTTTTCATTTAACCAATTTTTTTGGGCTGAAAATAATCTATACAGTTTCTATGAAAAACGTAAATGAGATAAAGATCTGTTGATTATTGAAAAACATTTTAAATAAAAGGAGATTAATCCACAGTATTAAATACCACATTAAATACCAATATTAACCAAGACTAACTTTAGGTTTATAGCTTTTCAGGAGCTATAAACTCCTTTTGGAAATAATATGTAAAGTAATTGGACAGCAATTCTCAGTGTTAAACCGTCACTAAAAATACAATTAGAGATCACTGAAGACATTGCGGTTTTATTGCTGAAGAAAATAATGTAAAGTCTGATTATTATTTGTTTGCCAACATTTTAAGATATATCACCCTGATCTGGTAAATAGAAGTACTTAGCTATATAGAAAGTATAGTCTAATCAAAATTACCACGAACTCAGGGTAATAGTAGCAAGACCAAACGAAAAGTGGAGGGATGAGTTTCTAAAAACTTAAAAGTTTTTATAACTGAGAAATTGTAGAAATTTGGCAAAATACATGTCAATGAAGAGCTAAAGTAGGGGAAGCCAAATTTCATTTTGGACCATAGTTGTGGATACACACAGATGTTTCCTATAACAACTATGAATAATAAGAAGATTTTCCAAAATATCACAAAATATGATTTTCCTTTTGGAGAATTCATTAGATTAGATATTCCTATAAAAGTAATAACATTAATAGTATACCTTAAAATAATAAAATTGCAGACTATATAAATTCTAATTTTTCTTTTCTTTTTTTTTTTATTTTTTCATCAGTACGAAATCCATGTTACCTAATTAGGAAGGCATAGTAACTGAAGATTATTCAACATTAATGTATATTTCATTTTTTTTTTTTTTTAATGTAAATACGATTATGCATTTTACTTTTTTTTTTCTGTATGTACATATTTCGGTATTCATAGTGGATTATTTTAATTGCTTAATTTTTGTTCTATTGGAACTAATTCATATCTATGTATGTAAGTTTTTGCCATGGTAGCAGACAAGCAAATTACATCCTATAGAGATAAAAATACGTACGATTGTATAAAATTTTTACATTTTTTTTTTTTTTTTTTTTTTAGCTAAATTGGTTTTCTACTGTATGAATTTTTATTTTATTTTTTCGATTTTTTTTTTTTTTTTTTTAACATAATTGATGTTCATTGTACCTTAATAGTTTATTAGACGGCTAAAACTCTAGCATACTTATGAACGTTTTAATCATTTTAAGAAATTCTACTGTATTGTCTTTTCAGTTTAAACTTAGATTTATTTATTTTTTTCTATTCCATTTGTTTTTAAATTGAGCTCATAGAAGAGCAAGGTTCTTTGCTTGTTGAATCTCCCTCTTACCACGCTTTTTATTCTAGCTAATGTGATTATTTTATTCTTATTAGTATAAATTAATTTAAATAAATATTATATAAACTTTTAAATATTTTATTGTAATGGCTTTCATTGCCAAAGGGCTGGAAACATAAACAATGAAAATATATACACCTAATGTCTTATTATCTAAAAACCTAATAATAATAATAATAATAATAATAAACAAAAATTAATTTAATAATATTTGAGCAGAGAGATTATAAAATATGAGTTTTATTTTATTTTATTTTTTTTTATCAATAAATTCATGATGTAATTTTGTGATATTTAAACATTCTCAGCCAATTAACATGCGCCATAATAAGTTTGGCTTCATAATTATATCACAGAATGTATACCACATATATATATTATAGAATATATATATATAATTTTATTTATATATATATGTAGGAGGGATTTAACAATAAATTTAATTTATTTCATAATTACGAAAATATTTTTTTATTTAAAAATTATTAATTATGTATGTATGACAAAAATTGCTATAAACCATAATTTTTTTTTGTAATTATTAATGTGTGGACTGTTACTGAAAATACAATAATTATGAAAAAAAGTTTACTTTTTTATTTCTTTTTTTTTTTTTTGGTTTTTAGTTTTCTTTTTTTTCCATTTTTTTTTTTCTTTTAATGACTTCACAAATGCAAAATCTGGCTTTGAATATTGAAAAATTATCACAATTAACATCACGTCAATTCCATAACATTGCATTTTAGTTTTAAAATGTAAATTTAATGGGGATTATGTGGTTTAGTGTATTTACCTATTTTAGATGCGGTTATTAAATTGGAAAAATAAATCAAATGAATTAAGAAAAAAAAAGGTGATCATAGGAAAAATAAAAGGTATTCAAGAACTGCAAATATCTTAAAAAACGATTGCCCGTCTTTAAAATTTTTGAAATTCATAAGGTAACCTTTTTCAAAATCAAATTTTATTTACACTCTTAGATAATTCATACTATAAGTAAATATTTTTATATAATAGAATTGATACCCAAAATAAAAATAAAAATTTCATGCAGAATAGGAATACAAATGATTTGTGAATCCACAAAATTTATATACTCAGAGGAAAAATGTGATTTATTGGTTTATGATGAAACATTTTTTAAAAATGCTCCTTATAATTTAGAAGTAAATCTTTTATTGAATATGACATATTATTCCAAATTGTCTGGGAATGCGGGATGAGAAAGATGCTCTTTTCTCCTCATATTGCTCAATACATATTAACTTCAACTGCCAATTAAGTTCAAAGCTCAAATTTTCAGGACCTACGTTAATTAAATCTTAGTAACCCTCAGTGGCCAGGTCAATCGGAAATGTACAGTTCAATCATTGTTGTGGTTAGGTCTGCAGAGCTGGAAAACAGAGACTTCTTTTTATAATAACCTGGTTCATTTTGTGGTTATCGACAAGTTTTGGGCGTATATAGTTCATGAGGATGTCTTGATGAATAATACAGATTTGTACTGAACAAAATCAGTTTACACACTCAGTGGTAAAATAAAAAGTAATACTGGAATGAGTTGTAATACTGGAATTGAAAAGTAATAGTAACAATAAAAAAAGTGTGTAAACTGATTTTGCTTTGTGGAAATTTGTGTTATTAGAATATTTCTCAACACTAAACCCAGATGCTGGGCGGATGCCCGAAACTGGTCGATGACCAAAAAATGAAGCAGCTATCAAGAAAAAAATTTCTGTTTGGGTCCAATCATTAATAGGCGTGATCAATGTCATTAGATAAATTTGTACTGATAATTCTATTTTCTACATAAATATTAGACCACTTTTTTCTTAAAAAAAAACAAAAAAAACAAGGCAAATAACGATAAAACTGCAATTTCATTAATATTCTAATTTTATTCTAATTACTAAAGTGAGAAAACAGCCTGCGTGAGTATCAAATCAAGTAGACATAGAATTAAGCTGAATGCTAAGTCTCATTATGAAAAACTGCCACTAGAACTTATGTTTTTTATTTAAAAAAACAAACAAAAATAAAAAACTTATCAGAAAATATGCCCAGTACCTAAATATCCAATCGAACATAAGAAGTTGGTTGAACAATTTATACTTCAAGACCAGATTATTCGTCGAGACCCATGAAATACATACGTGAAAAATGCTTAGATAACAACTTTTAGGCGTAAGCCCCCTCTAAGACTAGAGATAATTGGAAATAAGTGAACGAATTCTATTGGATCCAGCCCCTTAAATCCGCCACTGATGTTAGCTGTCTACCAGGATCTCAACATTGTAGAGTTGCTTGTGACATTATCAAAGCACCTCATGTACTTCGTGCAGAATTGAGAAGGGAAACAGCAAAAAGCTGGAAAAACAGGATGAGCGCAGTTCAAAACTTGATTTGATATCTTAAACTCCTAGGTGACTCCCTGAATTGTCCCAGTAAGAGGCGGAGCACATTTGATGTTACTTTTAAAGTGGAATATTAGACCTTAATCTTTTCAATTAGCTTTTTGGGGGATTTAGTAATAGTTTTTTTTTAAGTAAATTTTATTTATAAATCGGTCAGCAGTACTGGAAAGCGCAGTAGCCAGTGCATATTTATTTTAATTTAAATAATGCCAATAAAATTCAATTGATAAAGAAAACTAAAGTTTTATTGAAAAAAAAGTGATGCGTAAATTTTGTTCGGAAAAAGTCTACAACCAAACGATTCATCTCATTATCTAGTTTATTTCATTCAGCAATAACAAAATGCCATTTGCAGCAGAAGTTTAGTAAATGCCATCTTTCAGTTTGTTCTTACAGATTTCAAACTTCGAAAGCAAATCAATACAAAAGCCTCCAAAATAGAATTAATCAAACAGAAAATGCTACAATTATTTCATTTATTTTTTTAATTTTTTTTTAAGAGTTATTTTCCTATGATAATGATTTATTACTCTTTGGCCAATAATAATCAAAGTCTATTCATCATGCAGAGTCGTTGAGTTCCACTTACAAAATTTCTTCCACACAGTAACTACTTTGTAGTTGGAAGTCAAGATCTTTACACGAACTTGATGAACCTCGAAAATCTCTAACACGAACTGACATTGGAGGAAAATCTAGAACCCGTCTGAATTAATGAAAAGAAGCAATGACAGATTAATCTCGGCCTTATATGTATTAATGCGGACCCACTACATATTCACCCCAAAATAATTCATTATTTAAGTGATTTAACACAGTTATATTTTTGTTTATTTAATTATGAATTGAAAATGTACTAATAATTTTATAGTTTTACCAATTTGATATTGAGAGTGACTCGTTTTTCTATCTTATAGTTAAATGAAGAGTATTTAAAAGAATAAAGGTATAGTTTTCAGCATTCTATTAAAAAACGAAGAATATAACTACTTTCTGTTCTAGAAGATCAATCTAGAAGATACCTTCATAACATCTGGTATATTATCTATTTATCTAATACAGTCAAATTAAACTTTTTCTCATTCAAATTTAACATCTTTTCAATTGTAGTATCTAACACCCCCAATATATTTTAAAGCAAAAAGATATAATTTGATTGAAAAAAAATTTAATTTAACTAAATAATGAATTTAATCTAATTGCAAAAAAAAGAAGTTGAATTTGATTGAATAAAGTTTGACTGTAAAAGCTACAAAATAAAGGGACTTTCAAACATACTCAAAAAATTAATCAGTCGAGAGAATCATTATAAATGTAAAGTGATTGAATAACAGCTTAATAATTTTCGAAAACAAAAACATAGTTGAATCAATTAATCCAAAACTGTATAAACGCTGAAATACCAGGAAAAAAATTTGAGATTTCCTCAAGATCTATGCCTTGCAACTGTTTGAATATAAAGTAAATGTTTTTGGTTAGATCAGATAGCAAAACAAAAACATGAACAACAATAATATTAAACTTCTTCTACAAGAAAGGAACGATAGCAGTGATAAAAATAAAAAGGAATTTTATTTGAGCAAGATTAAAACCTCATATACTCTAATTAAGCTAATAATATTTCTCCCGCTTCTTTAGATAAAACATCAGTATTTTTCGAAGCAACATAAATTGTGATTCTCTTCAAGTACATAAAAATAGTAACCTGTAAAGGTTGTTTAGCTATCCGTTGTAAAAAAAAACAAAAAAAAAAAAATTCCATTATTAAAATAAATGAAATTGTGAGTTCTAAAATACACGACTATTGTACATGTTTTTCCAAAGCTTCAAAATATTTATTAAATCGTCCTTTGCACATTTACAAAATTTCTTTAAATTGAAACGAGAAAACTGATATGGAAGAAATCAATTTTTTTGTAAAGAAAGCTACAATTGAATAGCATACTTTAATAATAGAAAAATGTACTAATTGAGTAATAATTCATTTCTGAGAAATATTTTGTTCATTTTTTCCAGCTTTATTCCTAAATGTAATGTTCCCTATTTTTTACAATATAGCTTTGTTATCTCTTTATGTTCTTAATCATTTCAATTCGTTCAGGGTTAAATGTATTAAATCAAGATAAGCGGAATGAAGTAAGGATAAAATTGTCCCTTAAAAACAGGAAATAATAATATTTTTATAACAGAGTTTTTCGAACTAATAGATATTCATATGTAGATTCTATGATATAGCTTTTATGTAAGATAAATTTGATGTAACTAATGTGTTTTTTATTTAATATGTATTCAACAACAAAATTAAATCCTATCCTCAATTGGTAGATGTAAGAATGTTATTGAAACTGGATAACATGATATCGCTAATATCATATTATAAAACTTTTTTTTTATTTTAAATTATTACTTTGATGAGGCAAAGAATAAAAAGTTTTTAAAAACTCAAAATGAAGATTAGAATATGGTAAATTACTTTTCAATAGATAGTGACTGCAACGTTTCATTTGTTTCTAAAAAACCTAATCTGCAGTTTAAGTATGATTGAAATTTAGTCAATCTCTATCTCAAGCCAGACACTTGCTATATAGGAAAAGATTAAATAAATGAAAAATAATCGCTAAAGTAGCAATTAAGAACTGAAAAAGAATCGTCAAATATTTAAGTTAAGAATATCCGGAAATTAATTTAAGTAAACTGATTAAGATAAGAAGTTTATAGAAGAATCGTCAAAGTTTTTTTTTTTTTTTTTTAATTTAAGGAACCAATTTATAGAATGGCAACTTGATTCGACACCTCTTTACAAGAAAACATAAGTTAATTTTCAAAATTTTTACTAGTCCTTACCACTAATTTGTCTGAAAATCAAATATATCAACAATTTTTGTAAGTGCTAAGAATTTTAGCGCTACCTTATTATTTCAAGTGTTGAAAGCGTACCATTCTGGAAAAAAGTTTTTTGCTGTTTTTTTTTTTAAGAAGAAATTCTAAATTCAAAATATTTGGAATAATATTATGGAGAGTATATTCATTTTTGGCAATTAAATACGTTATCCTTTCTCGGTACAAATTTTTATTTAATTATTATTATTTTTATTCCCTTTGAATCAACAGAAACTTAATCTTAGAAGTAGGAAAAAAAAAAAATTGGTGCTGGTTATATAAACTTATCAGCACTACATCTTCAAAATTGGATCAGTCTTCTTAAAATTGACATACAGAGATATAATGTTTCTATTTTTTGTTTTGTTTTATATAATATCTTTTTTATTGTTTCTCCAACACATTTAACGTAAATCAAGTCCCATCTGTAATTTGTTACAGAAAGCTGATGCAGTGGTATGATAATTGTTACTCTTGGACTATTATATTTATAATTCAGAAATTAAAAATCCAAATTCCTAACGATTAATACTGTATCTAGATGTACTGAAAAGAATTATAAGTAGTTATACAGATAAGTTGCAGTAGAGTGGACATCTGGCTATGCTGAGAAATTCCTGAATGATGGTTGATAAATTTGGACAACCATACATTTATCAGATAGATTAAATTTCTTATAGTATTTTATCTCTCTGTAAAAATAAAGCAATTTACACTTGTAGAGAGAGAGAGAGAGAGAGAGGGAGAGAGAGAGAGAAAAAATCACAAAATAAATGCATTTTATTGGTTTGAGGTTTTAAGGCATTTTAATTAGATTGAGGGGGGGAGGTCATTTTAGAGGATAAAAATATTTAGTTCCCATAATTTTTATATATATATGTAAAAAAAAGTCCTTTTTAGTTCAGAGATCCGCAATTTTAGAGCACCTCAAAACATTTTATTAATATATTTGATATTCAGACAATTTAGGGAGATTACATTAAAAATGTTTGAATTATTATTTATATTCAAGTTAAACGCTCTATAATTGAGAACTATCAGAAACAAAAATGGAATAATAAAATTATACTTTATTAAATGTCAAAATAGAAGAAGTTTAGATTAAAATTAAAGTTTTTAGTTATTAGATTGAATAAGTTTCTTAAGATTTTTTTAGTGGCAATAAAATATAAAAAAAAAAGGACAACAATGTCAAATAGATGTAATTTATAAATTAAAATATTTAAATAAAAAAATTAGGAATAAAAATGTGTTGGGATATTAGGAAATGTCATGCTGAAGCACACTGTACTTATGTGATTAATGAATTTTAATGATCTTATGGAACAAAATTATTTCATTTACATTTTTTTTTTTTTTAATGAATTCAAAGTTCACAATTTAGCCATGGCTTTGATTTGTTTTTGACATATATATCACAAGAAGTTGTTTACTAAAGTAGGATATATTCATTTTTATTAAAAAAATCAATATTTATTGAGCAAAATTTGTAAATACTGTAAGGTAAAAACTAATTACTGTTTAAGTACAATTCTATTTTTAATTTTTGGAAAAATGATCTGAACATTTATATAAATTGTCTGGTAGGAGAGAAATTTTTATTTAAATTTTTATTATTTATCCATTTTCCTCTGTTACTATAAATTTATTGGCAAAATTAATAAAAAAAAATAAAAACAATGCAATCATTGAATATTAACATGCAATAATTAGATATTTTACTTTATAAATTTTTTGTTTTTTCATATGGTCAAATTTCATATAAATATATATGTCTAATTAGAAATTTAAATGCCTACACTTTATTATTGTTGGTTTGTGTGCAAAATAGAGTTAATTAATGTTGATTCATAAACTTAAGACACTTAGCGAAATAATATGTTGAATTTAGATTAAAGGAACATCTATTACAAAAAAAATTCCTTCATTTTTAAGATGTTAGAAAAATGAAAACGAGGGAAAAATATGTTTCAATAATTGAAATCAATTATATTTATTGTAATAATAATATATAATCAAGTTGAGTGCTTAAACTTGCGTTTATTACCAACGTCGGTCTAAGTTTTTGACCTGGCCCTAGATAAGCTTTTGCAAAAACCCTACATGGCTACAGTGAAAATTTGCCCAAAGATACTTCGAGACTTATACTAGTGAAGCTCAAAAATACAGTTCGTCTTGAAGGAAACTCTAAAGCTGTAACAGCGAACGTTCTCGAATCATTCGCAAAGGTGGAGAGTTGAATGGTTCGAGAATGTTCGCTGTAATAGCAACAGAGTTGTGGCACCATTAGATTACTTGCAATTATTGCTTTGCACAACAGATCAAGCTGCACAACTCTGCCAATTAACTAATGCGGAAGATCTGTATTAGAACTGAGTTTCTCCTGATTCAGAGAGAAGAGATTTTTTTAAAATAAAAATCAATAAATTCTACATTTCAAGTAAATATTGCAAGTAAATTTTGATTCGTGACTATCAAATAGTAGATTGATGGTTTAACAAAGCTAATTTATGTGTATCTGTTAAGCAACTCGGTATTATTGGTATAATTACATAATACCAACAATATTTGTACGTAACTGTTAAAGAACATTATAGGTTTTAAGTTTCTTTAAAAAAATGAATTGGGTACGTTAATTTTGCCCAGAAGTTTGGTTACCTTTCACATCAGGCATACAACCAACTACTTGTTGAGCAGAAACATCTCAATTGACTGATTGAATGAGGATATTTTTCACTCATAATGAATAATGAGCTGCCCAAAAATCTCCTAAGAAAGAAGAGAGGATGATAGTGAGATAGAGAAGGAAACTTATAACATCTCATTATAGAGAAGGAATATTATAACACTCTCCATGTTGAGTTTTAATTTTGTTTTAAAAAATGGAATGGGTACGTTAATTTTGTCCAGAAGTTTAGTTACCTTACGAAAAAAAGGAAAATAATCTTTGTTTTGCACATTTCTACAGGTCCTTGTTCAAAGCTTAACAATTATTTATATCGTCACAGGATTCAGATATAATTTCAAGAAAAAGGAATAAAATATAATAGAAAGCAATAGAAAGAGGTGAACATTTCACATTAGCAAAAAACGACAGTCATCTATGTTTAATCGGCAATTATAATCAATTGCATCTAAAGTATCAGCTTGTATGTATACTTTTGTACTTATAAAGTAAAACGTCTTCCAAAAGTAAGTTTATAATTTCATTCACCTTTACTAAAGAAATGAATTTTTAAAGAATGTGTTACTGCAAATAAGACATTAAATAATTCTTTTTTCTTTCCCCTATGAGCCTTTAGCTTAATTATCAAGTCCTATTAACTAAGTCCTGGTTGTACACAGTTGGGCTGAGGACCACTGAGTGTACTGAGATTGGAGATACGGGTAAAGAACCAGATACTCAGAGCCTTTAGGCCAGCATTTCCCAGCATCCCCAAGCAGAAATTCACTCAATTGGAAGAGTGTCTAGTTCAACCGCAACAGAGGTTTCGGAATCAGGAGATTATGGTTTGAAGATAGTATATGAATGCTTCGGCAGGCTCAATGACCAGCAAAGAAATAACAAAGTTGGCCTATATTGGTTGCATAGCATGTTGTCGTAGACAGTAAGGAGACGCCGACATCTTGAGAAGATAGTGCCAGGAGGCACTAAGATTCATCTGGGCAGTTACGACCGGAATAGGTCAAGGCCTGCATCAGTCTGAGCAGAGATAGGCTTTGCATTCTAACGGGTTTCCTTACGAGGCATTTTAGACTCAGATGCACCTGAAGAAGCTGTGCATAAAAGCGCATGAAAATTCTGTGGGGATATGGAGGAGTCTTCAATACATCTCCTGACGGACTGACTTACTATCACTCAAAGCAGGTTTACAAACCTGGACATCTACCAAGTGTTGGAGGGGGATATACTACTATAATTAAATAGTAATAGAAGCCGGGATGAGAACTCTCAACTTATAGCATCCCTTTCTAGAACCTTGTCAGTTTTTAAGATTTTTTAAAGAAATCAATCTGGAACGGATGCTATAAGTTGAGATCTCATCCAGGCGAAGGGGACAATAGATCTACCTCTTTGGTTGCAGTGCACCATATAAAAAAAAAAGCATTCACCATACTATTTTTAATCAATTATTGACTTTTTAGTCTACCTTGAATATTTGTAAACAATATTGTTATGCAATTACATTCGAAATTGAACTTTAGCAGATATCTTTGGTACTTGTTACAAATGTTTTATAAAATCGAGATGGAACGGACGAATGTTTGAAATCATTTAATTTATCTTTTGATTAAATAAAAGAAATGATGCCAATTATATGCGTTTAAACAAGAGATAATTATAATTTTTGAAAGAAATGAACTTATGATTTGAAGTTTAAATCAAAAGAAAAAAGAAATTAATATTATTAAATTATTCTGCTAAGGTAAGATAAGGGTCAGATATTTGTTTTTTTCAAATTAACCATAATACCTCATAAAGCTTAATTTTATAAAAAATTTGACCATGTGAATCGTGATAAACGGGAGCGTAATTATAATTTATTCTTACTTGCTACGCTATATTTTTTATTTTATTTATTTATATACTTTTTTTTTTACAAAATTACGTATAATTTTCTATAATTTAAGAAATTACACCACGAACCTGGTTTCTGCATTATGTTACAGAAGTGACGTCGCTGTAGGATATCATCAAGTATAGGAATTTGAATGAAAGCCAAAACAAAATGGACTAACTTGTTAGGGAAATAGCGGTAATTAATGTTGTTTTTGATGTTGTTATTCTGTCCAGGACAGGGTCATCTGTTCCTATGAGCAGGAGTATTTGCCGAGGATCTCCTCGACCGGGCCTGAGATCAGTCAGTCTCGCCTGTATCAATAAAATGTCCTCGTACGTCTAGATGTGTCGCTAGATCTAGTACTAGATGGTGAAGCGAAGGGTGTTCCAGTAAGTCGGCTTCAGGGAGAGCTGGCTGACAACGCGGCCTCAGCTGTCGACTCTATAAAAAGTATTAAATCTTATAAAATTATATTCACAGATAATATTAAAAATATTGAACGGAATTAATCAAATCATTATGATTTGATTACATGAGATTAGAACTTTGCACAGTTTTTCAAATGAACTGTCAAAATAAACTGTTCAAATGAACATCTCAGAAATACTGGTTTTGGTCAAAATCCGTCAACTGTAACGGCGGCATAAGCGGATGTTCATTTCAGTTTTTGCGATCTTGTCGAAAAAGCTAAAACAATTTTCTTCAAATTTTGTATACTTATACACAAATTGGGCCAATTAAATTTATTTAAAAATATAGCAAGTTTGAAGAAAAGAGTTAACCAGAAGCGCAACATTACGGTGTAGATATAATTTTTGCGATTTTCTGAAAACAGCCCCAATGATTTTCTTTAAACTACACAAAGGGCACATATAATTACAAAAATTTCTTGAAAAATTTATTTTTTGGAGTTGTGAAGGATCTGAAATATTATACGTCTCTCTAATAATGTAATCAGTACCTATTATTAGATTCTTTCGCTGGTGCGAATTAAGGATAATTAATGTTTCATAAACATTCCAACTTTTAAGAAAATTTGCCAAAAAAGAACAGTAAGAGGAAGCAGACGTTTGTTAGTTTTTATTATTTATTTTAGATTTAGTTTTCGAACTAGTAAGAATGATAACCTATAAAGTTCGAATGTATCGCTCAAAATCTCTCAACTTTGTTTTTTTAATGAGGTAATGAAAAACAAAAATAAGTTTCGAAAAATCCGCCCCTGATGAAAACTGCAATCCGAACTGCCGTTTTTCATCTAGTAATAATAATAATAATAATAATAATAAAAAGTTAGATGTGTGAAGAAAACCATTATCACAGTACTCTGCGAGCGACTTTCTATGTAACCTACAATGTTCTACCACCTAGAAGTTAAGAAAGTTTATTAATTTAAAATTAAAATAAATAAACGTTTTGAAATTGTGCTTTAAAAAATATCAAGAGGAATAAAAAGGCCGATAGATTAGCAGCATAGGAGGGCCCCGAAAAGACTAAACCACAAGTCTCCTTACCATATGATGAACTAATAGGATACTTCAGAACATAGGAAAAGACGTGAGAGGGCAAAGAAATCGATAGATAGTGAAAGGCAAGAAATGATCTATCATGAGCTGCAATTCAACTTCCTCGTGAGTTAAATCGAATCTGTGGCCTGCTTCAGAATGATTACAGGACATGACCATTTGAGGGCCACCTACATCGTATAGGAGTTGTCAACAGTCCTAACTGTTTACTGTGTTAGGCGTAGGGAAATGATAGTTTGATTTGTACCCACTTAAGAAGTAAGTGTGGGGCATTCGTAGAATTAACAGGACAATTGCCGGACAGTCTTGAATAACAATGATCTTAAATTAAAAATCAAACTATATTAGGCTACCGAATGGCTGACCACAATTAAGGTAGGCATTGTAAAAAAAGAAGAGAAAAAGTGACATTAGTACTTATATAATCAATAAACGAAAAAATTAAAATATCTAATAATATTTCAAACGATTTGGAAAACCCAAAATAGGATATTACTTTGTTACTTACTTTAAAGGATCGGTGTAAATGAAGAGCTATATCACAGAAAATGTATCGGAGGACTAAAAGTCTGAGGAAATCATCACCAAAAAATTGTAAGTATACAGGATCTGCAAAGATACGCAAAAGAAAATTATTACTTTTTTTCTGTGCAGTAAAGATTTTTACAACCATGACCTTACATGATCATATATGTTTATTAGAAAAAGTAAGAATAAAGCCATTCAATAACATTGTAGTTCAAATGATAAAATTTTATTTCGAAAGATCTCAGAAGGAAAATTCAAATTTTAAATGACCACTATAAAACATATATATATTTACAATATATATATATATGTTAGGATTGAGCCATATATATATCCGATATATATATATATATCCGGATTTAGAGGTTTTTTCTTGTTATTGTTAATAGTACTGGTAATCAGAAGGCTTTTTATTCACTTTGTGTCTAATCCACTCACCTATTCTACTACGAGTTAGAAGTCTGCTAGCTTCAGTTACAAATCTATCAATGAAAGATTGACATCTTTCCCAATGATGTATTGGGACGCTGTTAATGTTGCATATATAACAGAATGCTGTTAGTGGGCTGTGCAAGAACATAGTGAACAAATTCCCATTGTGCTGGTGTTCTGAAAGGAAATACAATGCATTAAATATGTAAGAATCAATCTGAAGCTAAACCATGGTCAAATATTCCAAAGAAAAATATTCAAGGAACAAATTCATATGCGTATGTTTATATAAATTAATAAATATATATTATTTCATTATTAAATAGAGGTGTCCATTCATGCTTCTTTTGTCACCCTTGACTGATTTCGGATCTTCTTCCATCTTCACAGTCTGTTTTAATTGAAGACTGCAGAAATAGAACGATGTATTTTCGAAAAACTTTAACAAGCGGAAGTCTACGATTAAAAACCTTAAATAGGACGGCTATTAGTTTCTTTCATACTGTATTATTTTATTAATTTGTTTAAGCCACTCTTTATTTGTTGAATTGTCCATTCGCGCTTGTAATATCAAATTCTGAAATTTTCCCCTTACTAGGAAACGGAAAGATGAGGAGTATGTATGAAATGATTGTTTGAATGGAGGATGGAATACAAAAATAAGAAGAAAATTAGATGAAGTACGGTACGGAGAAAAGTTGCCAGTGAAAATGAAAAACGTCATAACCGCGCAGCAGTTATTAGTACTTCTAATGGCAGGAGCTGCAATAGTTACTACACAATCTTGATAAACCAATATTGTAGAAGAAGAAGATTCCAAACAAGTCAGAGTCAAGAAAAAGAAGCTTTTGCTATGATGGTCACAATCTCAGATTACATTAATTAAAGGCAAAAAAAAATATTAATTTCGTAAACTCACCATGAAAATTTGGTGGTATATCCTGAGGGGACATTAATATTACAAGTGGTTGTCCAAAATAGCGAGGCAAATGTTGAAAAACAAAACTATTATCTGAATCAACAATAACGAAAAAAGGCTTCCTTGTAAATGGATATAAATCGCCTGGATACAAACTGAAACATTAAAACAGTTTAGTGTTAAAAATATACTTGACTAAGTAAGAAATTTTTAAGAATTAAAATGATCTCAATTATGCAAATATGGCATTCCCAAATCGTTATTATTTGGTTATGAAATATTATTATAGGATATGATAATATTATAGATCATTGTTCACAAACTATTTCACCAATTATCTTGATTTTGACAAAAGATTAGAAAGCAAATGTAGTCTTGTGTATTATTACTATTTTCATAGATACTGAAACAATTTCAGAAGAGGCTATTTTTTAGAGTACTGGATAGTTCAGATTATCTCAGAGATGCAAATCTGAAATTTCAACTTCTATAATCAATAATCTATTAAATAATAATGTACGTAATTGGTCCAAATTCAGAGAATTATTTTTCTTTATCAGAGAATGTAAATATATTTCTTCTGAGTTTTGTAGATTATTCGTTATACAAAAGAAAGACACAAAGTATCTGAAGGTCTCTGGTGATGTAAAATTTGAAATTTTGTGTAAATCCAAGCTATTTCACTCATTATATTGATTTTTGCACAATTATATAGAATTTAGATATTTACATTTCAACTACATTTCATACGAGTAACAAATATTGAGCTATTCAGAGTCAAGGACAAATGCAAAATTTGATTTTATCATTACATAAAAACAAACTTCTTGTGCATATATAAATGTCGAAATGTTGGCAGTAATAAAAATTTTGTTTTTAGTTTAATTTGATGCCGATTCTCAGTGTTTAGAAACATTAAAAATTTACAAGCAATAAAGTCTTCACAAAGTTCAATATATTATATTTGAATACAAAAGAATTTTTTGTTTTATTCTTTTGAGATGAATTTTTTGCATGTAATTTGGTAATTTATAAAATATTTTTAAGTTGATAATATTAGTAAACAAATTTCTTACCAATATTTTACATTGAAATAATTAGCAATAAATAATTAACCAGCTTGATGTAGTTGTCTTTTGGACTAATCAGAAAAATGGAACGGAATTGATGAGCTAAACTCTCCTACATTGTTATAGAGGTACTTTCAAATTTTTTTTGAGGGTTAGCTGCTCAAAAAAAAAAAAATTATTTCATTTCATCAACTTCAAGAAAGGAAGAATTTTAGCACGAGCATCTTAGGTTAATGAGCACATCCTCAACAAGCAATTTTGATCAACCCAAATGGAAGTTTCATTATTCCAAGGGATTATTTTTAAACTACCCATATATTTGCTCTACTTTCACATTTTTTAAAAATATGTTACATAATTTCTGAGTTTATGGGCGCAAGAAATAAGTCCTAACTATATATATTATTTTTATGACCGAAACGCAAAGAAATAAAAACAAAGTTGAATTCTGTAATATAGTCAGAACAGCCATAAAAAAGTAGGTAACCGATTCTTCTTCAATGGTAATTACGATTTCTAGAAACATACAATTTGATAACTAATACCGAGTAAAATTATTATCAAAGCAGTTATAATAAAAATATCTCATAATTAGTGATAACCAAGATTATGCAAACAACTTACCAGTGCATATCTTTGCAATGTATACCCTTCTTATTTGAATGATCTTGCTCTCTCTTACTATTTGTTATAACACCCCCTAAATCGTAACCCACTGAAATAGATTTTTAAAAGTTTGTTTTAAACTTTGATGTAATTTTTTCTTTTAAATTCCATTTAATTTATAGTTTTCTTAAATTCTAGTTCAAACTCACTGTCTTCAGGGTGTTTAGTTGAGCTGAAGCACCCGTCGGCAGAGATGTATAGAAGTAAAGCTCCATTCGCTGGAAGCTCTTTAAAGCCTGAACATTATAAATTAGAATAATATTACGAAATGTTATCTAGGGAGAAAAAGGCTGAGGAATTTTAAAATTAAATTATTTGAAGAACGAACCTGATGCTAAGAATACCATTATTTGACTGAAAGTAGGCTTGTATAGAAGGTATTTATGTGGATTTTCTCTTTTGACTGGACGGTCACCATTTTCCTGGCACATAACCATTGCAGGATATCCCACTCCTCCTTTTGCGCTTGATACTGAATAACTCTTTTCCTGTTTAAAATAAATGAATGAATTAGAGGGACGCTAATAATGGCATAACGAAATTAAAGTTCAGCTGTCACGTCAACTATCTGGGGACTAAGTTATATGGTAAGCTAGAAGCAGAAATAGGTGGGTAATTAATAATCCCAAACTAGAGAAATAAGAGAACTTTTCAGTAGTACCTTTCAGAAGTTCGGGCAAGGGCTAACCCAGAATGCTACTACGAAAAAAGAGTATAATAAGAGTTTTTTAATGTGTGCTTTACTGCTCAAAATAGCTGTTATGATTGCGTAATTAGTTGAAAATACAAGAAAGTTCTGCAAGTCTGAATATGTCTCGATGGGGCTCAAGAGAAATTAAAATACAAATGAAGTAAAAATCATTGTGAGTGTAACCTCCTAGCAGAATCAATACATATCCAACTACAACCCAATCCCATAAATCACAAAAAAAGGCAAAGAAATCATTTCACCTCTCTACAACAACATCTTCCATTCCTTAAAGTAGTCATATTTGCATCCACTCAGCCCTTAGCGTCATCATCCCCGGCTAATTCCCTTTCCTCCTATCTAGCTATTAAACTATTCCCAATAATCCGATGCATATTCCAATAAGCTTCAAATTTTAATTTATTAAAAAAAAAAAAATAATTAAAAATTACATATACATAAATGTACATTTTATTATATTTGTCCTGCTTCTCAGTCCCTTCACTACCAACAATTCCTAACGGTACTTCCCCCTCCACTCCCTGGTTTTTCTTTCTCAACCTTTCTCTGGCAGTACGCTCGTAACTACAGACATAATCAAACGTGTTGTGACAAGACTTCCAAACTTCTCTCACTAAGGTCTGTAACTTTGCTACAATTTCTCTAAATTATGTATCTCTGTAATTACCTTGGTTTTTGTTGAGTTATCTTACTATTACTTCTTTTTATTTATCTATTGTTTTATATCTGTTCTGTTTATTGTTTTGGTTATGCTAACTATTCTTATTTGATTTTTTTCTCTACAGATAGCATCTGAAGAAGGAAACAATGTTCGCCAAAACTTCGGGTTTTAAATAAAAAAAACACTTAAAAATTATTTGGTGTTTTCTTGGATACCTCCTGGCCGATAAGCCAACTAATAGATACATCTGATCACCTTTATTATAATAAAAACCCAGAACAATATTAAACTAGTCCTTAGTTTTATATCCACTCTAAAGGGACTGGGGCAACCCACCAACACTCTCCACCAGCCAGAACACTCCGTCTCCGATCACAACTGCATTAGAATGAATGCTTCTGACCAGCTAGGTGGCCAAGTTGCCCCATTACTGTGGACTCAGCAGATATAAAGCTCAATTTTGCTACATTATTTCAACATCATGCTAGCTGGCACTCTTTCACAACACTGGCCTCGATTCCCTATTGTACCTCCCCACTACAACTGGTAGAATAGATAGTAGATAATATGCATAATATTATACAAAGTTTAAAGAAAATCGTTGGAGTCGTTTTTCAGGAAATTGCGAAAAACTGAGAAATTCATATTGGATAATAGCGCCTTTCTACTCCCTTTTAGGTTGTAATGATAAATGTCCATGCATTCTTGCCAGACTTTTTTCTCAGCCGACATCGAAACTGTACACTCAATATAAATTATTGTAAATTTCTTTCTCTACAATTCCAGTCATGAACCTTTTTATCAAGAACTCATAAATTATGAAGATAAGAGAAAACATTGAATAGGGCAGTGTGTAAGACTTACTGCTGTAGTAATTTTCATGAAAAAGTCAATCGTGTATAGTATAGTGAAATTAAATAAGGATTTTGTTTTGAATAGTTTAATTGATTTGCAAATTTAACGTATTGAATACAAGTTAGTGGTGTGAAAAGTAGGATAAAATGGCTTTGAAACATTTGAATACTTCTTGCAAATGTCAAATTTATACAAGTGATTTCCCTTGCGTGATTGGTTTCTCCAAATCATTCACTAGTTCAAGTTCAAAGAAATGCTGAAGGTATACACGTAAGAGTTTTAAATTTTCGTACCTATGACTCATTGGCTGCCTCAGCAGTTACCACACCGGCTCTTGTGCGCTCATCTCTGTGTTGTTCAGTGCCCGCAACCGACTTTCGTGAGCAATTGTTGTCTGTCACAGCCTGGGAATTCCTCGTGGAGTTTGATGAACTCGCGGTGCAGCTGACTCATGCTCCTGTTTGATTTATTGATATACTCTACAACATAGGAGGCACAAGAATACTCATTGGCGAACAAGTCCTTCTTCCCAACGGACCCATACTGCATTGAGCTTGAAATACTGTTTAGAAGAAATGACAATTTGTCTCGATCATTCCATCTGCAATCTCTCTCTCAGCCTGTCTGACGCACCTGAAAGCATTGAAGTTGCCGTCCCTCCCTCGTATGCGCAATATTTTCATCATCCATGTAGAGAATGTGACTGGAAGTGACGCCAGCGAGATCGCTTCCCGAAGAGGTACACATCATAAAACTGAGTGACTATGATACTCGGCTTGAATTGTGTCGCGACACCATAGTATATGTCCGGAAACGAAAGCTCCTCGCGTGTAGATCGTAGATTATATTCGCGGGGGTGAATGTTGACCGGGAGCAATATTGAGACAGTGGTCCTCATACCACAGCGTAGTGTGTTGTCTCGCCTGTTCAATCTTTGAGAGTGGCACTCCAACAGCATTCATAAATCCATGTATTCAGATCATTCGCCTCTTCACGTAACCCAACAGTCTCGTACACATTTGCAGTGAGCCACAATCGTAACTTCGACTTTGTAATAGCGATAGAGTGACTGCCCGTCATTTTTCTAGCCAGCGCTTGATCATAGCGTTCTTAACATAGCCATTGAAGTAGCAAGACTTGCGCTTGATATTCTTCTTCAAATTCACATTTATGGCGTAATCGTCGTCGAGAAGCGCGGTAACTTTGATAGCAGAGTACCGACATTCAATGGAATACTGATCACTTGGTCGATGATATCGTAACTCGATGCTCGCATTCTGCTATCTGCATGTAAGGGAATCGCGGTAAAACCAAACCCTCAGTCAAGGGATTGAGTTTGGGCAGAGGTAGGTCTGAGATTGGCAGATATACGAAACCGTTAATCCGCCCCTTAGAATACTCCGCCTGATGGTTGTTACAGAGTTTGGAACCAATCACGACTTCCATGGGGAACTCTTCTCGCAGTACGCCAGTGATACTCCTATTGGTATTCTTCAAATCATTTTTGAACCACAGGCAGTTGATGTCTAAAAATTTTTTTAAAGTAGTTTGGGGCCCCAGTTCAAGTTCAATATTGGGCCGTATTGGGTATGCCAAGCCACACCCGCTGCCATATTGGGTACGCCAAGTGGGTCTGATGGGTCTGGGACGGCTTTCATTATACCTTCCATCACATCAGCATCGAAATCCAAAGGCTCATCACCGCGCTTAAGTTATCTATATTCGCAACAGTACTGTGCGTTGGTTTTGGATCCGGGTCCGGCGTTTTCATCGTAATTCTCTTTGAAATTTTGTGCTCTATGCATTCGTGTCTGATTTTTGTAATCCTGGTTGTATTTTATCCTCATAATCGTGACAATTTCAGAAAATCGGGAAATTTTCAAACTTTTTCCAATTCACAGCCTATTATCTTTTTGAGTTTTTGAGATACTCACTTGGAGCCCAGGATGAGTTGTAACACATACACTCCTCTTCAAAACAACACTTGGTTCACTCGGATCGGATGATTAATCTAGTTAGATATGATCCCATTTATAGATAAGTGTCGAATCCGTAAAATCGTGGTTCACTTAGCGCGTGCGCAGTTCGCGACATCCTGCCGCCACGAATGTTGAAGGCAGAAAATTTCACCCTTCCTCTTTAAAACAAGACCAAGATGGCGGCACTATGTTGATTTTTAGCCGAGTTATTGAAGTTTAAAATTACTTCTACCGAAACTCATTAGGCGCGATGGCCTCCCCACATCCGGCTTGAATTTTAAAGATGTTTTCACGTTAAAAATGTTCGGAGTTTCCTCTGACCGCTTCTCTGTAGTAGGAAAACTGAAGTAAACACTAACTACATTCGTTCCCAAATAAGTTACATATTAAATTCAAAGAACTGAATTTTCTTTACTAAACCACTTCATCAGAGATATTTTCCGTGCTAGCCTGCTTCTTTTTTGGTCATCGACCGGTTTTGGGTGTTCGCCCATCATCAGGATGCTTTTTGACAAACAGTGTTATAACATAGATTTGCACAGAGCAAATTTAGTTGATACACGCTGTACAATCTGCTCTGTGCAATCTATATTATCACACGTTTGACAAAAAGCATCTTGATGACAGGCGAACGCCCAAAACGGTCGATGACCACAAAAAGAAGCAGGCTAATCATGGATGCTATCTCTGATGCTTTCCAGCTCCGCGGAACCAACCACAACAACTAAACCACTTCACTTTTCCGGGTATGATAGTTCCAAGTAACTTTTTCCGGTTCTTTCACTAAATACATCTCCCCCAAAAATATAGCTGTCATGCCACAAACAAATATGTAAAATGAGTTATGATAAGTTATTTTTCTTACAAGAATAACAAAAGCTAGTTAGAAAAAAACAACAAATATTTAGATGATTAGCAGAAGAAATAAACTTACAAAAGGCACTCTGCCAGGAGCTGGCGAATCATATAAATGATTGTAATCATCTTGAGGTTCACGTTCTAGAGTTTGTAACATCCTAAACATGTCCATCGTTAGTTCGCTAAATTTCACCTATAAAATGGCGTGAAAGAAGGCAATTTAATAAACAAAATCTATATATAAAATAGTTTTAAACAGTTGACACAAAATGTTTAAACCAGTTTTATACCTGATCAGTACAATTTCCAATTATTACTATTTCTTGCAATGATAAATTCATAATAGTGGATTTTTCTACTGGCGGTGTTGTGAGTGGACTTAATCTATAATTGTACATTATTATTATTATTTTCATATCTATTTAGTAGCTTTAGAACAAAAATTTTTCGTTAAAACATTTTTTTACCTATGAGATAAGACTATTGTGTTCGAATCTGCATGTAGTACACTGACAATTCCATCAGCTTTAATGAAGCTTTTAATTTCTTCAAGGACTAGAGACCATTCAAGTTGGTCATCCGGTTCATAAGTGCTAGTGTAATCAACAATTTGTTTGTCTAATTCCTGAAAGTGAAGATGTTTTTCAATTAGACATAAAAACATTATTTGTAAATAAATAATAAAATAAAAATAAAATTAATCTTGCTAGGCTGACAAATAAAATATAGACACAAGAGAAATGTCTATTCAAACAAAAGGATCTGCAAGATAAAATGCCACTAGTTATTTATTTCTATATTATCTATTCTTACATAGTTATTGTTTGATAAGAGCACTAAATGTATAAGTTAAAGAAGCCTATAAATTATTATTATTATTGGCACTACCAGTAACTGCCTGGCTCAGGACAGCATTCTCTCGTTAGAGACAACACTGCCCATCATACAACAGTAAGCTATAGGGGCTATAAGATCAGAAAATCTAAGTGCAGCAATGCCTGAACTAGGCTCCGCGACTACTTAGCTCTCTACTGTTGAGCTATTAATTATTACTGTTCTATTATTATTATTATTATTAATGAATGCACCGAGTAAAAATGGAATTAACCAGAAAAAGCGTGAATCATTAAATTTTATAGAATTAATTAAAAAAAAGTAGTAATTAATTAATCAACAAGAATGAACAAATGAAATTATGAATAAGGCATGCCTTAAGAAATACATAGTACTTCATTTTTTTTTTTTCTATTGCATTAGCTTACTGCTAAGAGTGCCGGTTAACCTATTAATCTCACTTAACTTGAATGTAGCATATCGTATTAGAAACAACACTGCACTGAAATTTTAATTTTGATTTTGAGATGTTGTGTGCGATTTACAGTATAACTTCTTCGTTTGATAATGTGCATAATTCAGATTATAATTTCGATGAAATAAAGTTAAATAGCCCGACGAAAATTATTATGTCTAAAGTTATCAGCCATTAGGATTATTAAGATCAGCCATGTTGAAAAGTATCACAATTGGATGAATTCAAATGAATTGTGAAGACAGACTGCTTCAGAGAGACTTTCGCTTTCAGAAGAATATGAAATGCAGCAAACATGGCCCAACGATGAAACCAATTATTGGAGATGCAAACTTATATTTAACTACGACTGAGGAAGATTGCTTTCGGCTTGTAATTGCCGAAACTTCATTTGGAGGAAGAGGTTATAATAGGAAACAAGTTTTTATTGGTTTATTTAATTATGGTGTAAAGAGATTATATATTAAGAAATTTATAAATTAGTTTGAAAATATTCAAACCAATGGTCAATTATTTTTACGATTTAGATCCTAAATTTTGAGGTCTTAAAAAAATTGAACGATTTATTTTCTAATTAATAGTATACTTGTTTATATGGACAATTACTGTATGCTTCCATCTCTGTAAGAGAAAGATTACGAAAGCGATACATTTTCGAAGTCCCCCTGAATGAATTTTCACGCAGAAATGTTTCATATGAAACTTGTAGCTCTTTGTATGTGTAGTTGAAGTACCAAGTTTAAAGAAAATCGTTGGAGCCGTTTTTCCTAGGAAATCACAAAAACTGTTGAAAAAAAAAACATTCAGTAAAGTGATACTTCCGGTTGATGGATTTTTGCCCGAAATCTTCATGTCCGATGCGGCAGTAGTATCTAAACGGAATATCACGCATTTTTGAGACCATCTTTTCGCATATGGAACACAGACATACAATGCAGACCATTTTCTAAACACCACTTTTTTGTGGGGCCCAGGGGACCTCAAAACGTGTATATTTCGAAAATCTGGCACGATCGCAATACTTTCACTTACTATTAGTAAGAGAAAGTAAAAAATGTATACAAGATACAAAGTTTAATGAGTTCCTTTGGATAATAATCAAAGCTTAGGTTAGAATGGATACAGTCCACATAAAAGGAAGGTTTCAAAAATGGTTTAAGTAAAGAAAAAATAATTTTGTTAGAAAACTGTTTGATATAAGTAACATTGCGCAAAAGATGAACGGAAGAATATATTAAATAATCATTTAAAAATAAACTGAACCTATAAGAATGGTTTCTTTTTCTTACGTATTACAAAAGTGAGAAAAAAAAAACTAAGAACGTGCGTCATCAGTTGATTGCACGTCGGCCTCAAAATATAATTTAAACTACATAAATATTTATTGGATAAGAATTTAATTTTTAATTATATGAGGAAAAGTATAGCAAATATCTATTATTTATTTTATTATAAACTAGGAAGTGGATTAATCATTAACTTACCATAACTAAATCTCTAACTAATTTCATTTTTTTGAGAAGAAGGCAAACCACGATGAATCTGGCATAATAGCGTAATTTCTTCACCATTAAGTCTGACCTATAATTAAAATAGAATAAGAAGAAATTAGTATGAAAAACTCATCCATCTGCAACGATTACAATTTATTATAATTATAATTAATAAATTCCTTCAAACTTTTGTTTAAAATTCTTATTTAACATTTAATTGCCTTTAGTTTTACAGGGACAGGAACCTACAATTTTCTTTGTTGGTTTCTAGAATATAAGATCAAGCTCAATGTGACAATATTTTACCATTAACGCCTCTACTAATCCCAACAAAATTTGCAATGATACTTTAGCCTGACGTCACAGATTCCCCAGGTAAGCCTACATTCAGTTTTTCCGAAAAATTATTCCAAAATGCAATTGTTAAGTTCATATAGTTGCAGTTAGCCTACTACGTTTAAAGAAAATCTTCGAGCTGATTCGTGAAAATCCTGAACTACTCGAGAATTATTAATTAAATTCGCACTTCTAGAACAGATTCTCTTCATATGTAAAATGTTGAAAAAAAAAAAAATTCTTTAAAAAAAATATGTTATTGATTTATCTATTTTGAAATAAACATAAAATGTTTTACCTATCTTCCTTTGATGCCCTTGAATAATAGGCTCGCCCTCGTATCGCTGAATAAAACGAGAATGCTTCATTTAAATAATTTGTTTCACTTGTTCTTAAGCTAAAAAAAAAAAAAAAAATTATTACTTAAAAACTAGTTGACAGTTCAAAGAATGAATGAGTCATTGCGTGAGTCATAAAAATGTATGTTGGGGAGGATAGTTTTAATTCGTATGTGCATTAGGTAATAAAACTAGTGAGCAAAAATAATGAATGAACTTACTAATAGTGATAATATAGTTGACCAATTTTTGAGGCAATTTCCCCTATTTGCCATCTTTTGAGACCATATTTAGTATCAAGTATTTGCCTGTAATTTTTTTTTTTTTTTAAATCATAATTAAATGTATTACTTATTTTCATTTTTTTAAATATACACATAATATATAATATGTATATACCTATGCTGTTGCTGAAATTTCCACAATTTAGTGTAGACATCAAAAGTTCTTCCAAAATATGTTTGCCATTGCTTATGCCCATATTGAGGAAGATCTCTGGAAGTTAATATTTTAATTCTACATATTATGAAATAATAAAAAGTAATACAAAATGGAAATAAATTTTAAAGAGAAAGTCAAACTCTTAGATTAATATACATAGTTTATGTGATGAAGGAAGAGAACCGGAGAAGAATTAAGAAATATGTTAGCTAAATATACAAGTATAATTTTTAAATGTAGTATCATCTTAAATGTATTTATTTATTTTTAATTTTTACATTAAAAAATATTTTTCATTGATTATCAATGCAATTTTTCTCAACTAATGTGAAGTGTTCAAAGACAAATAGCAGGTACAATTTCTTTGAGCAATGTAAGGGTCATGAATGATCTGTGGGAGTTTGGCACATTTCTGAACGTGCCCACCTTAATTTTGTTCTCAAGGTTTACTTCTACTTACATAATTTAATCAAAACATGGATTAGAATGTTTTCAAATATATAAATTTATATGAACATTGTATTTCTTTAATATAGCTAGTAATGTATATAAAATATTATTTTTACAAAAAACATTCATTCATACATATACATATATCTAAATGTGTATGATGTGTAAAACATCTGTGAGAGATGAGGCTATATAAGCCACATTGAACAAAAACTTACCTTAACCCATTGAATAGATTTTTCGATTTGTCAAGTAGGTGACAAAATTCAACAACAATTTTTCGTTCATGGTCATCCATGGCGGCCATTTTGACCACCATTTCTAAATTTTATATCTTTTCATACATATACAAACTGCTACCGCTGGTGTCCAGTGGTCATGGACCGACCATGAGTGGAGCATTTGGTCATTACATAATCCCAACGGGGGAAACAGGATGGTACACCCTGATAAAGTTCACTTATCGTTAACTTCGGGCCATATATTTTAAATTTGTACACATCACAAATATTTCACTATTAACTAATAATGTTAAATAACGAACAAGTATAAAACAAATGAATGTAGAGAAAAGACAGAGTAGAACTGGCAGGGTACTCTAGTGGATTGTATTGATTGACATTTTGAATGAGGCCTTCAAGACCCCTTCATCTATATATTAGTTTGACTACCCCTCACTAGATAGCATAGCTGTTTATCCGTGTATAATGCTGCTATCTATCAAATATCCAACTAACTGTTGTTCTTCAGATAATTTCTGAAGTTAATATTTTTTTTTTTAGATATTTCTTTAGAAATATATTTCAATTTACATTACGTTAGTACCGCAATTACCGCAAATAAACTTGCTGCTAAACATTAAAAAGTAGATTCTTAATAATCAGCCGAAAAATATTATTATTTTCATATTCTTTCACCTTCTATGGCATGTATGCATTGGATAAACTAGTATTTGTATACTTTTGTTTAAATAATAATATATTAATAAAACTTGAAAGGAGTTTACAAGTTATTCATAAAATATAATTATTCAAAGCTTTTGGCTATCTAACTTCATAAATCTCACAATAGGAAGATTGCAGCTCACCTTTTATTTAAACCTCGAATGAGGCATTATATTTGCATTGCTACAATCATGCTGTCTTCTAAACATTGTTCATGTTACGTTGTTGACATTGTTAAAAATAAAGTATAAAATTATTGCCAATCTTCTTAGCGTTTCTTAAATCTTCAAACACATATTACTAAAAACAAAATAAGATTGTTTTTCTCTTTTGTTAAAGCAATGTACAGCAATAAAACATGATTCTATAATTAAGGGTAATATTAATTCAGGTAGTTCCCTATATGATTCCAGAACTGTTAGTGTTGAAGTGAAATTTTTTGTGACTAATGAATACTGTTTGGTGTGATTTGTCATTTTCATGCATTATTTGGAAAAATATTCAACTTAATCATTAACTATGATGAACGTTTTGAACTTAATTAAGAATATATATTTATTAAGTTCTGATCACTGACCCAAATTCTGTTCATAACATCAAGGGTTGGAAATAATATTCCAATTCGTTAATATTAAGCCTTTGGCCATTTTGAAGTATGTCAGTTATTAAAAAGAAAAAAAAGAAAAAGTATGCACACACACACAACATGGCTTTCTCTTGCAGCAGCTACTGCACTCAAGTTTGGACAAATATAGCATTTCGATAAAATATTTAGCTCCTTATCGCCCGACTTTCTTACAGGCTGAAGGAACAGTAACTTTTACTGAAATGTTAAAGTTTGCAGAAAAAATATTTCCAGTAAAAGTGATAGATTTTTATGTGTTAGTAGATAAGTACAAAAATTTAAAGTGGATGGTTTCCCGAAATTCACGAACTACTTAAAATACAAAACAAATTTAAATACATAACAGAAGTAACGCAAGTTGTACGCGATTTTCTGGTAATCATCTTCCTTAAATTTTATGTGCTTAATAATAATAATAATATTAGATCTTTTATCAGATTTTTAGGTATAAAATAACAAAAGAGTTATAAAAGCAGAAAACTGACAGACAAAACTCATGGTCGATAGACCATCCGAGGGGTTGTCTAGGTAAAATATTTAATTAATAATTTTCAAATTTAGAGAAAAAGCGAAACAAAAAAAGAAAAAGAAAACAAAAATTAAATAAAACAAAAAATTAATACAACTTAAAGAAAGAAAATAGATTCCACAAATGAACAAAATAAAGCTAACTTCTGAAATACAATAAAAGAGAATAAACAGGAAATGACTCTTATAAATTTTGACTATTATAAATAACAAAAATTATATTTAACTTACAGAGTAAAACTTTTTGCATATACACAATATATTTTAAATAATAAGAAATTTTATAGCATTATATTTAATAATAATAAGTAGTCATGGGTCTGACTGTTTAAATTTCAAATTGATTACAAAAAAGAGTGAGAATGTATATAAATATTTATTAATTAAATTCTTGAATCAACTCGTATCTATAGCCAGGCTTCTTTACAATATTGAACTAAACTATTCCAATCTTTGCCATCTACATAATTTAAAAATTCTATTTCTGTTAAATAAGATGTTTTAAAGTGTCGAACAGGAAATTCCCTTAAGATAGGGCACACTGCTATAAAATGATACACACTTTCTTCGCTATTTAAATTTTACCTAGAACATAGTTTACTTTCATTTCTAAAGGTATATTTATTTATTAAGATATAGCAGCTCCCTTCTGACCTTAATAACCAACTAATAGCGTTACAATTTAAATGGCTATTGTTAACTAAATTTATTCGATGATTTAATTTTTTATAGAGGACGTGCCTTTGACTATTCACTTGATAACATTTCATATCTATCAATTAAGTTATTTTTAATTGTGTCTAATTGAGCTAATTTTTAAATTATTATTCATAAAATCACTTAAGGAAATATGTGCCGCATAATTTATCCAATTCTTTTGAAAAAAAAACAGTTCTTTGAAAGAATTTCGAATTAATAATAAGTTAGGGTATCTCTCTGCCTGAAGTGATTAACATTTTTCCCAAATACCTGTAGGAAAGCTACCTCTATTATTTCTTTGTTGTACCACTAAATTTGATTACTACCCAGCCTGCATCCATTTTTAAAAAATCATTATTTTAGATTTGTTTAAGTTAATCTCCATATTCCATTGCAGAAAGTAATTATGAAGGGAGTTTACATTTATGTATTTACCTACTAACATATCTAAAAATCTATCACTTTTAGTGGAAACATTTTTTCTGTAAATTTTATTTCTGGCACGTTCGAAGAGATGAGATTTTCTTCAACCTGGAATTTATCAAACTTATTTAACTCTCCTCTGAAAAAATTAGTAGAACACACGATATTATGAAACAGCCAATTAAAGGGCAGTCTTCTCCACCGCTGCTCCAACACTTCAAAAATCCAAAGTTTGGAAAAATTTCCAAATATTAGTGATTAAAAATATATGTATAGTCAATAGGCAAAGCTAAAGAAATTGAATGGTACTTTTTCGCAAAAAATTAAAAAAAAAAAAATGAGAATCAGATATAAAATCCGTACAGACATATATTTGGTTGATGGTACGATACCATACCGTTCCTAGGTGTTACCCTAGGAAGGTGATACCTTACTGGAACTGTTCCTGCGATTTTTCGTTTTTGTGTTCGCACATTCACTTAAAAGAAAGTATATATTGGAGGAGTCTTGTAGGGCAACCTGAAAGGTCTAGTAAGCTGCCACACATTGTATCTTCTCAGTAGAGAGCTAAGCAGGATCACTGCCATAATTACAGGGCACGCCCTTCTTAGGAAACACTCACACAGTATGGATCTTATGAAGAATCCATTTTGTACAAGGTAGAAGGAAGGTGGCAAGAAGGAAGAATCACCGTTTCACCTTTTTTTATCAATGTGTTCATTTTTCTCAAGAAGAATTCCAAGGTTCGGGGGGGTGGGGCTGTGGGGATGGGCGTGGATCCACTAGCACCAAACCAAGCACTGAAAATTCCTCTGCCTGGCTTTTATCAGCGATATGGGATTGATGTAAGATGAAACTATGATGTCGTTTAGTATCTCTGACCCAAGTTCATTTACACCGTGAGGCTCCTTGGAACCTAGAATTGGACACATTAGAGCATGTGGAAAAATGAACTCCCTGAGTTAGGGGTTCTAACATAAGAGTGAAAAATCTGGTCTATAATAATGGTGTCTTATTTAACTCATTTACTCTTTCCCTATCTCATATAAATATACACACATACATATATGAAGAGTGAGAAAGTGAGTCCATTCGCTAAAAATATTTTACCTACTCGAAGGAGCCTCAAAACAGGTATTTTCGATTTCAGAAATTTGAACAGCCGCAATACTTCCCCTTACGACAATAAGAGAGCATGCTAAAACTATGATTATAGAAATAATATAGAGATTAAGTAAGAAATAGAAGCTAAGTTTAAGTTTACAGCTTCCTACTGAATAGTGTGCATTAATGTTCAAAACTAATTTTTTTTTTCTTCAATTTTTAGCTTCCTGCCTGAATAGATTCCTGCCAGAATGTAAATAAGGTTATTTATTCTCTGCCCAGGTTTCTTGCGGTTTTTATGTATACAGTTTTGGCATCCGGCGTTTTAGCTGCGGATGATGGTAACTAGAAATTGTTCTATTTGCTTTTTATTTTCCTAGAGTGATTTTGTTTTTATTTATAAAATTGAAAATAGCCTAATATAATTCGTGGGTTGGTTTTGAGAGGATGGTATCAGATGATTGGCAGGTAGTGAACACTTAATTTTTATGATAGCCTTCCATAATTTATCTCTATCCTTTTGGTGACTATTACATTCTAGGATCAGGTGGTTGGTGTCGATGATTGATTCAGAAGGTTAAAACAAAGTCTGGTCATGGTTGTAAAGAAACTTCTACTTGCTGGTAGGACAGTGAACCAAGGTTTTTTTTTGAGATTGTCGGCTGTAGGGTGGTGTAAAATAAACTAAATTTATTTAATCGTCTTTGAAATTTGAAAAGAAATTAATGCTGCTTATTGTTGAAATTTCTAAAATGTGCAAATCATGCATTTCCTCAAAGATATTGAAGCAACTTATAAAATCCAGGGTATCAACTGTATTTTCTCTGTGCAAGTCTATACATAAATTTGACACACTGTTTGACAAAAATATGCTGGCGATGGGCGAACGCCCGAAACCGGTCGATGACTACAAAAAGAAGCAGAAAATATCTCTGAAACTTATAAAATCAACTAATAAATTTTAAAATTTGCTATAAAATTTAAAATTAACAGAATATAAATGTTGTATTTACCAAAATTTATATTGAAATGATTAACAAATACAATTATCACGGAGTAAATACATATATAAATATGTATATATATTTATATATTAAAATTATTGCTAAATTCAGTAACAACGTTGAAATATCACGGAGTTTTAAGGAGACTGGATGTGTCAGGATTTATAAAGATCTAGGAAAGTGATGTGTAAACCGTGTCTTACTGTTTTTACTGATTAGGAAATTCCAGAAGAGTGTTTTACCTGAGGGACTGGTTGTTGATATTTATTCTACATTTGATGACTGATTTATCTTTTTTTACTATGTACCATTTCTAATTTATTTTATTTTTTTACTATTATTGTTAATAGAGAGAACTGTAGTGTTTCCAACATAGATCGGGGTTTGTGTTTAGAGGAAATGTTTGGTCAGTGCTCTGTAGTCATGTCAATCAGTTTTGCAATCGTATTTATGCTGAAGCAGTCTCCTTTTTAAATATTGTTATATAATGTTTTCTTGTCTGTTCAAACATTTCACCTAACCACAAGACCAATTTGTTTGAAATACTACTACAATTCTCTCTATAACAATCATAATAATAGAAAACAAATAAATTAGAAATGATACATAGTAAAAAAGATAAATTAGTCATCAATTTTAGAACAAGTACCAACAGGTGATGACACTCTGATGGAATTTCCTAATCACCAAAAAGCAGTAAGACATGGTTTTCCTAGCTCTTTAATAAATCCGTGACAATCCCAGTCTCCTTTAGACTCCGTGATGATATACCTCAATATTAACTGTATTTATTAATCATTTCAACATTGTTATTGACTTTAGCAATAATTTAAATATATAGTCTATTCCATTCTATATATATATATTTAATCTATTCTTCGTAAAGAAATTCATAATAAAATTATTCACCGAACGTTTATTGTTTTACATTTGCATTATTATTATAAATTATTTATCTTTTATCCCATCCTATTCACCACAGTTCAACAACACACAAATAGAATGTACAAAATGCAATTTATATCCTTAACTCTAGGGTCTATCCTACACTTAGATTACACACGGTTAACCAACGAAATGTCTACAGACTAAAGGATATATTAGTGGCTGAACTACGAGTATGATGTCTTAATAAATAACCTGTAAGTCTGTTCTCATTTCCTTAGGACATTGTCCAGTATCTGTCCAGCTACAGTTTCTTGCTCCAAACAAGCTCCATAATTTCCTGTCCGTTGACCACATTAATCGATATATGGGTATAAATCTTTTCACACTTCTAAAGAGAACATCTCCATATTGAAACGGTCTGTAAACAAAATAATACTTTCCTTAAATTGAATATTCTAAATTTATTTATATATTTTTATTTAGAATTAAAAAGTTAGCTGAAGTTGTTTACCGCCCTAAGATTTTTCTAATTATAATGTTTCTCATTACCATTCTTTTAGCTTGTACAGGAAGCAGCATCCTAAATAAGAGCCAGTATTTGGATAACTAATCTAATTTCTATCTTCTTGGCTCACATTTATTTTGAATAACTAGCTAGCCTTAAATATGTTTAAATTTGATTAAAATCCCATATTACCTCTGTTTGCTGTGGCCTGCATAGAATAAGCCATTGAACATAGCAATATGTGCCAATTTTTAGGTTTATACACTTTCTTAAGACACATTTATTCTAAAATTCAGTACTCTTTCATGGACATAAATATGAGAGAAATCATGAGCATGAACATTTGAATTAATAAGAAATTATAGCAACATTTGTAATGAGCACAACTTTTCAAAGATTAAATTTATACATTTTGTGAATATACATTTGAAAATATATTAATTTTTATCTGAATCCTAACTTAGCCAGTTTTTCTGTAGCATGTATATTTTTACCTGGGAACTGAATATGTTTATAGAATATCTCTCTAAACCCTTCATCGAAAACAAAAAAAAATTTTATTTAAGGATTATGATTTTTTTTGGTAGTTTTCAGTCCTAAACATTTCCTTTTTCCTCCCATCTAAGAAGTGAGAGGAAACCTTATCGTTAATCTTTAATTAATTCTTTACAGTGATAAAAATAAATCGAATGATAACAATGAACACGTTTTACTAAACATTTCTTTTTAAACAATAAGGGGAACATACCAGTAAGAAATTGCATGAAACAGGAGTGGGTCATAAGGTGCTGCGACCTAGTGAGCATATATTATATCATTAATGGACTTCTAGTGTGTTTTTATTAACAAGATTTATTTGCTGGAACTAATATACTTGTTAATTAAGGTATCTGTAATTAAACTATATAATAAAGTAAATCCTAGTATTAAATAAATTAATAATTAATAATTATTTTTTTAAATAAAAAGTATGAAATAATAATTAAAGCTGATACATTTTGGGGAGATAATAACATTTTTTGGGGTTTGTTTTAATATAACATCTTAATTGAACTTTGAAAATGGTATATTATCTTTATGCAAAACAATATCCTGAATATGAATATATCTATGCACATAAATAACAGTGTATTATCTAAAACAATATTAATCAGTACAAAATATGTTAGGCAAGTTGCAAGGGGAGATTATATTAGATAGGCAACCCTACTAATAGTCATGTCTGTTATCCCCTCAACTATTACACTTTTAATTTGAAATTTATCACCTTTTCTTTGTTGTTACTTTCCCTTACTGCTACTAGAGAAAGTATTGCGATCATGTCAAATTTTCGGAATTAAGTTTTCATTAGAAATATTTGTTTTGTGCTTCTCTGAATACAAAAATATTAAAGTTTTTTCATCTCTGTTTATATGTGCGGGTAGGGGTGAATAAACAAAATGTTTCAATAAGTTGCAGATACTGGATTTTCCGTTTCATAGCCTTCTTGAACTATTAAAGCATTCTACACGAAGATTGACTCATAATCCATCAAGCAGAAGGGAATTTACCTTTTTTTGTTTCAGTTTTACCGGATTTTCTAGTATATTGCTCTATATATATACATTATATAAACTACGTCTAGTACTTAGAATATGTGCCATACACACTTAGAATATGTGCCATACACATCTTGCTGCCCAGGATAGTGCCGATCTCCTTCAATAAATTCCAAGGAGCTGTACTGGCATCTGATACCGCGAGAGCTGGACAAGCATCAAGGTGGCCTCCATTCATTTCACCCTCGCCACATAGGACCCAGAATATGTATTAGACATAAGATACACTAACTAAACAAATAAAGACCTATCACTTTTAATTGAAACTTTTCTTTTGTAACATTGACTTTTGTAAGTTCTAGGGAGTTGCTACCCAAATGAAAGGCACTCGATACGTTGGAAATGCGATTTTACAGAATAGGTTTCTGAACTTTTCGAATTTTTAGAAATTCCGATTCCAAAGAGTTTCTTTAAACTTAAAATCTCATATTTTTACTTTATTTATTTTCTTTTATTCAATAGTTTTACATTGTAGGAATTGTAGTTGATGAATGGTAAATGTTAAAAATGAGGAACACATGACTGACAATGTTCTCACAATTTATGTATATTTTAACGATTTATTTAGTCAGGAGAGAAGAGTTTGTAGAGGGTAGAGTGAATGAAGTTGGTAGCGTGATGAATGTAGAATGGTAATGTTTGGCTGATGTGGGTCGTCTCAAGAACAATGTGGCTAATTAAAACTCTTGTTTCTTCTAACTATAGTGAGCTAGTGTGGCTATTTTGTAGAACCTTTCAAGACTGGTCTTGAATTTGAACTGGCGAGTCATCGTTAAGTCCCCATATGGTTTACTTTTTATTCAGTTTCTCCAACCTCTATGTGGGAGCCAGAGACAGCTTTTACATGGGAGATGTTTGGCTGTCCATACTGTTCATTCGCCAGTACATTGCAGGGGGTTTTGTCAGAAGAAGTAATGCGTAGCTGAGGTGCTCTTAGAGGAAAATTTCGGATTTATAACCTTCGTATCCAAGGCCGGCATCTTCAAAGAGTCAATTATCCCGTGCCTACACTAATAAATAACGAAGTAAGTGAAGAAGAAGTAAATAACAATAACCAATATTATACATGACAATCATGAAAGCATGCCATATTTGAGATTCCAAACAATTACCGCAGCCGATTTTACTTATATTTCATTTTATTTTATTTATGCAGATTTCCCAGTGGCAATCTTTAATTACTTACTGTTTTAATTTCTTAGCATGTGAAAATTCTTGTTTCAATTTTGTTTAGTCAGCTTTTCTTTATGTGTAAAAATAATTTTATATTTAAATGTGTAATTACGGGTGTGAGCTAAATATATCGATAAGAATTCTCACAGAGCTATTACTTTACTTTTTAATTTTATATTACTTTCACTTTAATTGAAATAATTTTCCAAGCAAATTAGAATTGAGGATAAGAAAGATAGAAGAAAAAGAAAAAGCCGGAGACATAATAATGGTGGAAAGGTTTTGCGAGAGTACATAAAGACGCTGCATAAGAATAAACAATGTAACAGACCCAGGAAAATCGAATGGATTAAAGAATTTGGTTTAAAGAGAATCTCATTATTGAGGAATCCTTTACAAAGAAATAAAAAAAATCTGATGTGAAACACTCACATGACTTTTGCTTACTTCAATTTACATAGTTACATGGTCTCTACTTAATTGTACTCTAATATATAACACTTCTTCTTTTTATAATTTATTTGTTTGATTGCACTAATAACTAGTTCGATTTCTATTAGTTCGAATGTTGTTGCGAGAAACTAGATTTTGATTGCATTAGCTCATGGGTAGATTTCTATCTTATTAGTACTCTTTCAATACGTTGTGGACTGCGCCACCAACATAAAATTGAGAACAATACAATGATTAGCTAAAAACTCCAGGTCTAAGAAAAGTATTTTTTAACTGAATATTTTGAATTCCTGGGAGAAAATTATGTGGGTGTTTAACATAAATTTTATTTTGTTCCATTATTATCAACGGCCAAATACAAAATGGCCAATTTTCATTGGATGGTGCATTTCTGCGTAAATACTCTTTTGCTTTATTTTTCAACAATGGAATGAAAATTCTGAATTTTTTCCTATTTATTTTATAAAAAATATTTATTTCTTAATTTGATAATTAATTTATAAAATACCTATGAAGGGAAAATTAGTAAAAAAAATTCTAAATTGTTTTTTTTCAAAGAAATAATTAGCTATAATTATAATTAACCAATCACAGGTGTAGAAGAGAAGGTGTGAAATGTGGGTGTATATTAGTCCAATTAGAAATTTAGAATTTTCATGTTAACTACGCACACTTTTGATAATCTTCACTTCTACACTGTGATTGGTTAATTAGTCAATAAATAGCCAATAAAGTCGAGCAAATAAAAAACAATTATTTAATGATGAATTGTTTTCCAAATTAAAATTAGAATTTAGAAAGAATTAATTGATTAAAATACACAGCGATAAATTGTGCAGTATTTATAAAGAACTAATGTTAGATCATCTAGACGGAAAAAACAATATATTAATTATGAATTAGTTTATTAAACTTTGTTCATGTTATAATGAGATTAAAAGGCGAGCTCTATAATCTGAATTTTAATGTAAAAAGAGATGAATACAAACCTTCAAGGTGCGATTGAAGACATTCTTCATTTCATGAGTAGATGCCCTGTTATACAGGAATCTAGAATACAGTTCCGGGTAAAAGAGAGCTATTGCTGGAGAAAAGTGAAATATTATTTAAATAGTGTTTATCTTAATAACAAAAGTTGGATAAATGATTTTGAAAGAATTTATAATTTGAAGTCCGAAAATACTCATTTAAAATTTATTGTAACTGGAGATTGAAATGCGAGAATTGGCTTGGCTCAAACTTTTATAGAACGATCAGAAAATGAATGTGACTTAGGTATTACACGTAAATCCAAGCATTCGAAGAAAAATGCAAATGGTAATAAAGCATTAGAATTTTGGGAAGATAATAATTTATATATAATAAATGGTGCTTGGGAGGGGAATGGGCTGGGTAATACACGTATTATTGGGCCGGGAGGTATTTCCGGTAATTGACCTGTGTGCGGCATGATTTGAAGATACTACCTTTTATAGTTAACTTTGTGGTGGGCACAGCTATTTACTCGGACCATATGCCCCTAATATTAACATTATCAGTGGATGCAAAAGTATCTGAAGACCACTGTACCCTTTTACCAAAATTAGTTTGGGAGGATTCTATGAAGAAAAATTTTTTGGAAAAATTACAAAATAATCTTTCAGAGTGGCTTATCGAACATCCAAATTGTAATTATGCTGATATTGATGGTTTCAAAAGCGTTATAATTGAATCAACTGTTACAGGCTCTTGGTATGACAAAAGGAAAATGTTAAGTGAGAATCTTAAACAGGAATGATTTGATTCGAAAGGATGATGGAATCGAAACTATGATGGATAAGGATTGTTGAGATCCGTTTTTTTTTTTTTTTTAAATAAAAACTTAAATTCTTGCCAACGTTTCGACAAATATATTGTCTTTATCAAGGCCTACAACATGCAAATACAACGGGTTTTTTTAGAAAGACAAAATCAAGAAACAAAAAAACAGAATGTAATAAAAAATGAAATATATAGGATTAATATATACAGTTTTTTTGATTTACTTACATAAAAATAAGAAATGTTAAAAAATCTTCAAAATATGACAAGTTAAACTTAGGTATATTTTAGGAAAAATAAAAAATTGGAGAACACCTCAACACCACAGAAAATAGTGAACAAATAAACCACAGTGAACAGCGGGCAGGTATAGTTATTTATAGCCAATAAAGCCGAGTAAATAAAAAACAATTATTTGATGATGAATTACTTTCCAAATTAAAATTAGAATTTAGAAAGAATTAATTAATTAAAGCACACAGCGATAAATTATGGGGCGGGGTTGGTGTAGTGGTTATGCGCATGGACTTGTAAGTAGGAGGATCCCAGTTCGAGTCCAGCGTATAACTGCTAAATTTTATATTTGTTTAAAAAATGTTAATAGTAAAGTAGGTGCTTCCGCCCCCGTCCACAACACCTAATTTGGTATTGGACGTTAAGCCTGCCTGAAAAAATAGGCATTGCTTTACTACTACTTTATTACACAGCGATAAATTGTATAGTATTTATAGTACATTTAGTAAGAACTAATGTTAGATCTAGGGGAAAAAACAAAATATTAATGATGAAATTATATCTGTGGTTTATTTGTTCACTATTCTCTCTCGGTTGAGGTGTTCTCAACTTTTTATTTTTCCTAAAATATATCTAAGTTTACGTTGTCATGTTTTGAAGATTTCCTAACATTTCTTATTTTTATGTAAGTAAACCAAAAAAAAATTTATATATTAATCTATATATTTTATTTTTTATTACATTCTGTTTTTTGTTTCTTTATTTTGTCTTTCTAAAGAGAACCCATTGTATTTGTATGTTTTAGGCCTTGATAAAGACAAAATATTAGTCGAAACTTTGGCAAAAATTTAAGTTTTTTATTTTTAAAAAAAGATCGAATCTAAATCCTTATCCATCATTTAAGAATGGTCGAGAAGAATCTTCCATTACTTAAACAATCTTTTAAACTCTTAAATCGTTATAGTCGTACAAATTCAACTTAAGTGAAGCTAAAATATATCTCCATAAATAGAGAATTTAAACAGATAACCAAAGAAAAGAAGATGAAATTTATGAATGGGCTCGTTAAAAATTTTGAAAATATAAAAGACTCGGGTGAATTATGGAAGTTAATAAACAAAATTAATGGAAATAAATGGCTAAAAATAGGTGATATAAGTAACTCTGACTGGCTAAAAGATTACGACCAGCTTTACAATATAACATGTTGAACCAGCTATACTATGCTGCCAATATACTGTGCTACCCCTTACATTAGTAATGATCAGTCAGACAAACCATTCTGCCTCTCTGAAATTAAAATAGTTCTGTAAAAAGCAAAGTGTAACAAAGCGCAAGGGTTAGACAGAATTCCCTGTGAATTTTATTAGTATGCGTCAGACGACTTTCTTATAAAATTAACTGAATTGCTTAATAATTGTTTTGAAACCCGAAAGACACCTGGTAGTTTTAGAAAAAGCATCATCTTTCCATTATATAAAGCAGGAAATGTAAATGAGGAGCAGAATTATTGGGAAATTTCTTTTATGGATACGATTTCTATAAAATTTATGCAGGCGTTCTGTATTTAAGACTGAATGCGTGGGTAGAAGATAATATTATCTTTGAAGGATAATATATCTTTGAAGAATGGATTCAGGAGAGGATTCTCAACGATGGATAATCTGCTTACATTAACAAGCTTGGCCAAATTAAAATTTAATTCTGCAAGTAAACTGTTTTGTTTCTTTAGCAATTTCAGTAGTGCTTTTGACTCCATAGCCCGACAAGCTCTTTTTTTTTATAAATTATATAATCTAGGTTTATCAATGAAAATGATTGAAAAATTGAAAAGTTTGAAGTTATCATGAAACTGATGCTGTAATTTTGAACAAGAATGGCATCTCCCAGCAATTTCAAACCAACTCTGGCCTGAAACGAGGCTGTATTTTTAGTCTATGACTTCTCTCGCTTTTCATAAACAATGTGGCAGAAGAATTGGGCGGAGGGTTCAAAATATATTTAAATATTTTTGAAGAAAGAAATCCCGCTTACATGTAAGTTTAGAGTTTTTGAATCAGTCATTTGAATCGGCTATGCGGCAAAAGTGTGGGGCTCCAGAAGATCGGAGGAGATAGAAAGAATTTGTTATAACAGTCCAAACTATGTGCTTTATCTAAAGACGGGATTTGATGCTATTTTTGTATTTTCCTTAAAATTACATTTTAACTACATAGTTAAAATACTGACGCTGAAGAATGATAAACTTTCAAAATTTGTGGCACAGGAGGTGATAAAAACAAATTGAGTTGGTTTGAAGAATGGATTCGTTTAAGAGAAATGTGCGATACACCGCAAACATGGGACATTAAAGAAGTTGAAATGTGGCCTAAAGTTTTAGATAACATGATCACTGTATGCAGAAATAATTTTAGAAATAAATGTTTGAAAGAGGTGGAAAACAATCGGTATCATGGTATTTATAAATTAGTTAACAAGAATTTGAATTTTATTCAAGAAATCAATGACTGCGATTTGCTAAGTATCATTATAAAATGTCGATGTGAACTATTAGACTTGAATTGTAAAAAATATATCGTTTACAGGGCTTATCTGTGTTCCATGTGTCATCTGGGTGAAGGAAAGGATGGCTACCTTTTTATGGCGGTATGTCCGATATTAAAATGTTATAGACTAGAAGTTTGGGGACAATATATACTAGAAATCAACGAACTTGTAGATATTCTAAACGGAAGTGACTGGGAAAGGTTGGGAAGCTATGTGAAATCAGCAGGTAGATATAGGCAATTCCTGATTTCCGGAATTTAATTACAATAAATGAATTTTAAAAGTTTGAGACTGGCCATTAGTTATTTTAGAACTTATTAAAGAAGATTGTTTATTTGTGTTTTTTCTTATTTTCAATTTTTTTTGTTTGTTTGTTTTTTTTCTTTTAAACTGTAAATATTCTATTGAGCTTAAACTCTTTCATGAAAAAAAATTTACCCTTATTCATAATTCAGAATCCTGGCAAACATTTTTTCGTACCATGCTTCGAAATTGCTTTAGATTGTTATTTTATTTATGTAAGTTTAATTTTTTATTTACAAATAAAGCTTATTATAATTATTATTTAAATAGTCCGTCAGGGACGAGTTTAATATGTAATTGCACCTTGGAAATTTAATCAGTTTGTAATTGATCATTTTTAATTACTGACGATTGTAATGTATATCCCTAGATTTTTTTTAATTTAAGGCGCGTCAAATGGTCAGTGGCGCCCGGAGCCTTCTCAGTACACTGCCGTCCTCCGAACAGTGTTCTCTCGTTACAGACAACACTGTCCATCACCGGACAATGAGCTATAGAGGTTTCTAGGAAGAAAAAATCTAAGGGTAGCATAGCTGGACTCGAACCCGGGTTCTCCGCGTAGGAGTCCAGTACGCTAACCTCTTAGCTATTCCCTTCCCTATATCCCTAGATTTCCTATATAATATATATTACAAATATATATCTCTAGATTTCTTTCTATACAGGTCAATTTGGCAGACGGACAAAGACCTGTTGTTTTATTACATTTAGATATATTCATTTATTTGAAAATATGTTAAAAAAATGTTTTTTGTTTGTTAGACACATTTATTACTATTATTATTCTCTAAAAGGCAAGAATGCAGGATGCTTGTGGTGGCAAAGAAAAAAAAAATATATATTACAGAAAAACGGTGTGAAACACTCGCACAACTTTTTACTCCAGTTTTCAAAATTGTAATTGACAAATTTTTATAATTAGTATATCAAATTTAATGAAATTCGTTAGTATTTTTATAAGAGAAAATGGCGAAAACTGAAAAACTGTTCTGTAAAAAAGCACTACCGGGTTTACTAATTTTTTTGAAACTCGGAATTTTGACAATCAATTTATTTCTAATTAATTTTGTCCAGATGGTAGAATTGTATAATCAACTAAGGTAGCAGTTTAGAGGCAAACATAACCTTCCTCCACCATGATCCCAAATAAATGGTGTAGCTGTTTAGATGTGCAATTCATATAATTCGTTAAAGAAAATCGTTGAAGCCGTTTTAGAGAAAAAAGCAGAAGACTCAAAAATATTTTCTATAAAAATACACTTCCGTTCATCCGATTTTCTGCAAATTCAGAATTTCAACAATATATTTAATTTTAATTAATATTATTGAGTTGATAGAATTGTTTAATCAACTGAAATAGCACTTTAAAGGAAAACCTAACCCCACCACTCCCCCAAAAGATCCCTTGAATGCATTTTCCTGGAGAAATAAGAAATAAGAATTGTAGATCTTTATCCTTTTTTCCAGTGATGTATTAATTGTGTTCTAGACATAATTACTTTCTTCTTATATTTTTGTATTATCTATTGTTTTTAACGGCTCCACCGACGGTAATTATCATGGTGTTGTCTTGAATAATAATTGATATTGCAGTTCATTTTTCTTGTTGTATACACTTGAGGTGAATAAAAAGACTTAAAAATAAATAAAAATAGATCTTTATATGTGTAGTTGATATAGTAAGTTTAAAGAAAATCGTTGGACTCTCTTTGATGAAAATCGCAAAAAAGTGATTGTCCGGATCCCATGGTGATATCTAAATGGAATATCAAGTTTGAACTTTCTACGATTTTTCGTGTTTGAGCTATGCTGTTCAGATAAACATACACAATTTTCTAAAAACAATTTCTTTGGACTCAGGGGTCCTCAGAATGGATATATCCGGTGAAAATTCAATATCGAAAATTTAACACGATTACAATACTTTTACTAACTCTTAGTAGGAGTAAGAGAAAGTAAAAAGTGTGTTACAATAAAAAATTAACAGTAACAAAATGAAAAAATACAATACATAATGTAGTTATTGTCAAGTATGATGTCAGTTTTTACATTTAAAAAAAAAATATGATATTAAATAAAAAAAAATGATATAACCATAACAATAATTGTATGTTGTATAATGTTGATAATGTAAAGTGTTCTTTAAAGGACACAGTTTCCTGTTTATGACATGATGAAGTGTGAAATATCAATAATAGGTGACAGTGGATAACTGCTAATCAGTTTACAAATATGTTTTCATGTAATATGGGTATATGTATATTTGTGTTGTATAGCATTTAGGTTGGGTTTGTTAATAGAGTGAGAGGGATGCAGCATAGATAGTGTAGGAATGTTATGAATTAGAGAGAGAGATAGATAAGGCTTGTGTAACACACTGCACACACCATAGTAAGGAGGGGTAAGAGTTAATTGGTTTTCAGTGGGTAGATAGCGTCAATGTCGCTATACCAATACTACAGGCTGCGTGACAGTCCTGATGGATACATTGGGATTACATGCGGACTTGTCAATTCTCCGTCCATCGGTACCCAGCCCTATGGGCGTTATTCACTCCCAGTATATAGAGCTAGGGAAAGGATGAGTGAGGTAGACATGGTGAGTTTGATGGTAGAAGCTTTTAGTTGGAAGGGGCTTTTTGACAACTCAATACGAAGAGCGGAGGGGTACACACGGCGGCGACGACACAGTACGCCACTCTCACAGTGATCTACTCTGCTGCCTAGTAACAGCTCTTGGTCAACTGTTGCTCAGATAAACCATTCAATCAACCCGACCGCCGCCCTTAGTCCTCCTCTTCTAGTATCCAACAACAACAACAATAACCAAAGTTATCGCTGGAACAAAAATTCCAGTTGCCACTCTTTAAAACACTCTTTGTCTATACTTTTCACAACGGAAATTTCTACCTGAATTCACTATTTTTAGCCGTTGTTTCAATTCTATTGAAAATGATTTCTGCTTTTCCATATTAAATCTAAGTTTGTAGAGATATTCCATAGAGATTTGGTGTTGACCAGCGTTTCCGTCCTGATCTGTCAGATAATGTCCCAGGAATCCAACATTGGCGTAACAGATATTTCATCCAGTAGAGTAAAGTTAGCTCATCTAAAATAATGAATTCTATCAAATGAAGTCAATATTGCTGATCAACTGGTTTGATGGCAAATCGATGAAGTAATCTTAATTTTTACTTTACTTTGGTATTTAAAGGAAGTCACTTAAAAAAAAACTAAACTTCAATAATGAGGTTTAAAAAATTATATTTAAGCAAACACAATAGAATTTTTTGAAATATATTTACAAAAATTAAAAAATAAGTTACTAATAAGAATCTGTCAAAAACTGTCTAAGGTCAGTTGCACATTACAATATGAAAATAACAAGATGAGTTATAGTGTAGAACACCGTGATAGCGTTTGATCAATCAACTTTTAGGAATTATCGATTTTTTTCTCAGTAAGCCTTGAACTTCAACCTCTTTTATAAATATTTACAACTTATAGGATTTCATTGTTTCAGTACTGACCGGTTTCGTATTATCATCCATCGTCAAGAGTAAGATTTGCAATCAATTCGTGTAGAGAGATGATTTCAACTATATTCTTATTTTACGCGAAGCTAATTACAGAACTTTTAGACAAAGAAAATTATTAAAGTACACTTTTCCGACTTTAAGTAAATCATAAAAAAGCATTGATTGTATTTTTATTGTATTACCTTCTTTTACTGAGAAAGAAAGTATTGCAATCATGTCAGGTTGTCTGAGTTGGATTTTCTACCCGCACGCATGGGGTATCTGTTGCATGCAATTACTTGGAGAGTAGCGACCCCACAGGTTACCACAGCTCAGTACTCAATGCATTTCGTCAGAACACAATTCACTCTACCTTTATAGGCAAGGACAAACTCAGTACACAAGCTAGGGTCTCTATCCCTAGTTAATCTGGCGTAAGCCAAGGGAGAAGGAAGGGATTAGCTCAGTGGTAGCGCGCTGGATAGCAACGCGGGGGTCCCGGATTCTAATACAGCATGCTGCCCTTAGATTTTCCCTTGCTAGGAGCCTCTACTGACTCACTGTCCGGTAATGGGCAGTGTTGTCTGTAACTAGAGAACACATTCTTCGAGGCAGGCAGCGCACTGAGAGAGCTCAGGAGGGCACAATAGATCATTGAGGTCGCAGAGCAATAATCCTCTATGACAATCTATAATACATATAACTTAAATCAAAAATAAATAAACGCAGAAAGTTTAATCATTATTTTTTTAGGGACTCCATTGGGGAAGGTTTCAGTCAAAATTCATTAACCGGTATCAATTCACTTTACTGAATAGAATTTTTAGATTAGGCTGGCCGAAAATGAGTTTTTTTAAACTTAGTGATGTAATAATAGACATACGCAGGTCTATCATTTTTATTTGAAAACAGTTTTCTAGAAATTTTACTTGGGAATTATTCCGGAAGAACAGTATTTGTCTTTCTTCTAAACTCCAAGTGCAATTTCAGTACGGATATAATGTTGAGGAGAATTGAATGTGTTGCCATAATTCCAAATTTGAAGAAAATAGACTGACCGGAAGTAAAACTAATGTTATTTTTATTCAGTTTTCTACAAAAAAAGACACCAACAAAATTCTTTAAACTACTTAACTATATACATATACAGCCAAGCTAGCGCCCTACAAGAAAGTGAACACTTTTACGACTAGTTAACAACTCAGCAACCTTATCACCTTATAACCTGATCCTGATCACTCACCTTATAACCTGATCACTCAGTCTATAATTCTCGCTACCTAACTTCTATATCCATGCAGTTGTGAATTCATTTCATTATATAGTGTTCAGCATATATTCTAGTTTATATCATCTTATACCCCATTCTCTCTCCTTCACACATCCATTATAATTGGCAAAATTATAAAAATATTAGCAAACTTAAATTGTCTCTTTGTAATCTGCCAGTGCATATATCTAAAATAAAAATAGTTAATGTAAACATTTTGTTGAATAGATTAAAATTCATTGAACTAACACAACATAACTTATGAGCTTACAAGATTATGCTAGTTTTTATGAATGTATGTTTCTTGAAAAATTAAAACTATTTTTTCTTATATGATTATTCATAACTGGAATATCTATTATTACTTACATCCCTATCCAAAAGAATTAGGCTCTCTTACATTTATTAGAAATTGATAAATAATGAAAGATAATAATTTGTGGTCTTCAACCAGGAATCTCAGAATGTCTTGATTTATGACGCAGCAACACGAAAATGTGCTGCCTCATCTAAATTGAGAATTAATATTTCAAAAGTACTCGTCGGCGCTAGGCATACGGCAATGTTCTATTGATAAAATATTCTATTCTTTCAAAAATAACCTCGCCTTTTCACATACTCAACAAGCTGATCAAATAAAGTCCCGTGCCGGGCTTATTCTTGATTTTTAATGAACATTTTTACAATTTGATCCTCAGAAATTTGCTCTTTAGTACTTGGGGGCCTAGGTGGAGCTATCAATTACATATTCTCCTTAATATACTTCTTTATTATTAGTATTATATTTTTTGTACCTCTTTTATTTAGAGCTTTTCATACTTAAACACAGCAAAGAGCCACAGTCAATTGTAAAAATATCAGACTCAGGCCTTATTCAACGTTATTCTATGAACGAAAATTAAAAATAGAATGTTTCTTACAAATGCCCTTCAGTTTCCCGGCCTTTTTGATATAAAAACAAAAGTTACACCTCCATTTAAATTTCTAATCTTGTTTTATTTAAAAAATATTGTTCCGAGAGAGCTTCCAAGTTCCAACCATATCTCTTGGGTATGGTAGAGTTTATGGAGGCTAATAATATCTTTACACAAACTCAGATTCTCTATTTTCAAAACAGAATATATTTGAAAGTAAATAGTAACAAAAATAACAATGACTACATAGTAAGCAATAGCATATTATATTTACATATAATTATTTTTTAAACAATAATAACCCCAAAGTGTAACCTTCCCCTTCTGTTGTTGTCATCTGATTTACCAAATATCGAAAAATATCGACAAACTTCGATAGGCCGGAACAAATATAATAACAAATTTGAAAATATAATTTCAATTACATTTTAATAAAATGAATTATAATAATGTTAACAAAAATATAAAAATAATTATATTAAATGAGCCTAATTAATTATAAATGTCTATTAAAAATATAAGAAATAATGTTTACAAAAATTGTTTTTTTTATTTTATTCTCCGCGTGCTTCCAATTAATTTGATTTAATTAAACCCTGGTAACTTTTCCCTGGTAACTTTTCCTCTGTTCCGAATTGTCAATATTTGCTATTTACGTTTGGGTGCAATGTGTAGTATTGCAATTTTTTTTTTAAACTTAAATCCGTGAGCGGAAGTTTTACAAATGAAGTTTTATAATTGAAACACACTAGATTAAGAACATTTTTGTATATAAAATTTTATGTTTGGGATATTTTTACTGCTGAAATATTTATAGAAAGTTGGTATACAAACTTCGTTATATTTATTTTTTTGATTCAATTGTTTCCATTTGTATTCTTCATCAACATTTTCAATATTATGTAATGTACAGATCTTGGGGAGAAATGATGAAAAAATACAAATTATGATTTTGTAATTATAAGTAAAATATATTACTAGAAATATATTTAATATTGATTTAGTACAATTTCAAGATTGGGGTTTTTCGAAGGTTGGGTGAAACAATGAGGGACAGTTAGAAACGTAGAATACCTTTAGTACAATAAAAGGGAATTTCCCACTTCTCACTTTCCCCGGGGTGAAGATACAATATATAAGGTGGACCCTTTTAGGGAAGGGGGTTAGTTCAAAATGTATACCGTAAAAGGAGTGAAATCTGTGATTAGAGAAAGCCATGTTACAGTAGTGAGTGGTGGAAGTGCCCCAAGAAACCCAACCTTCTTCAAGTCAGTAAATATGTAAAATATGTAAGTTTATAAAAACAATTTCTCCTAAATGATCAGACACTTAATATGTTGTTATATCACAATATTGTATTTATTTATTTTTGATATATATTGTTTTTTAATTATATATTTTTTGAATCTATATATTAATTTGTTTTTTCATCCTCCAATTTCTGTATAAACACAGACCTCACGAGATCCCTTTTGAGAAGATCCAAACATAAATTATAATAATTTATAAAAAAACGATAATTCATTTCGGACTGTTTGAAATCAGAAAATCATTTTTCACATTCAATTTTCAATTCTCAATGCGATTTTTGAGGATTTTTTTTGATAAAATACTAAAATAAAAGTAGTCAAATTAATAAAGATTTACAAAATTAAATAATAATATTAATATGTGGTATTTTATCCGTCGTAGCATGCATATCTATAGTGTTCGGGACTGGTTTCGGATTTTTATTAACGTCAGAGCAAATTCAACAAATACGTGTAAACAGTTCACTTCAACTTAATGTTTCTGATACACTCGACACTTGTTGGTTTGTTGATGTATGTATGTGGGGAGGTTATAAGGTTATGTTACTATGTGTTGTGTTTAATGACAAAGTGTAATTATTATAAATTATGTTTAAACATTAGAAAATAG